>JAWQRJ010000739.1:0-18656 GCA_033557515.1 Diorygopyx duplodentatus | reverse complement strand
GACGCTGACAGTTTTGGAACATTACATTCCGCGGTTTTTTGATGGGGCTACAGATGTATATTACAGTTAGTATATTTTGTTTATATTTTATGTTTACACAGGGAATTTTTCTTCTTAAATAATTGTTTAAGAAGAACAGTTGTTCTTCGGTCACAGTAAATTTAATTGGTATCAAATTACTGCTACAAAATATCAGTTTGTATTAAAAGAATAATCTAATAGTGTTCGCAAATGAAACCGCAAATGTGGGGAAAGCATTACATCGATTAGAACAATATCTCTCCATACATAAGAGTACCTAACCAAACAATCAAAAACTACGTACGTAAGAGGAAATTATACAAATGTCTGAAGGTGATTTGGTGCTCCATGAAAATTAGCAGCAATTTAGCACCGCAATTTCATATTTTAAGTTGTATTTATGCCAATTGATTTGGATATAATTGGAGATCCATTAGGATGTCTTGGTAGACACTCGCTTAAAGAAAACATGTAACCTCCCAATTTTATTTCCTTTCAGAAATTATTTACTACCAAAATATTCTAATGGTTCTACAAACACCTTCAAAAGATTCTGAATTAATTGACTTAAAAATAATTGTAGAATAATTATAGAAGAAAGTTATTCTTCCACTTAGTTGACTTAGCGTTGAATAAAATGAACAACAAACCT
This sequence comes from Diorygopyx duplodentatus, assembly GCA_033557515.1. Lineage (NCBI taxonomy): Eukaryota > Metazoa > Arthropoda > Insecta > Coleoptera > Scarabaeidae > Diorygopyx > Diorygopyx duplodentatus. Next base: position 17,983 of record JAWQRJ010000739.1, on the reverse strand, counting down.
AAAAAAAATCCTAAAAAAGTGTTAATTGATAACTCTCCCTTTTTCAGATGAAATTAAGAGGTACAATACAATAAATAGGAATATGTACAAACCACCGGTGAGCGAAGAAGTGAAGGACATCGTCAGACAGAACTTCACGAAAGAAATAGAATTTTACGAATTCTGCAAACAAAGATTACAAAAGCAGTATTACGCCCTTAAGCTACCTGACAGACGTTAACAATCGAATCAAGTCGCCTACGAATGTTATTTATTCACCTGAGAAAAATTGTGATTTTAATATGTAAGCTGAGAATGAATACAAGTATTGTTAAAAATTCGCTTATATGTTGTTACTTAGAAATTGTTAAGATTTAGCTTGTAAGTTAAACAATAAACAAAGTAATAAAACGAGTTATATTATTTATATGAGTGTACATTTAATATAATAAAACTACAAAACAATATATAATTTGTTTTATTTATAGACATAGATATACAAACATAGTCATTAATGTAGTTTTGTTCTTTTCTTACTAATTTATTTCTTGTTTTTTTTTTCACAATAGCAGTTCTTTGTTCTCAATGTTATAAAGTTTCAGGTACAATTAACAAGTTAATAAATAATAGATTCTCAGTACATAATTTATATATTTCTTTAGGTAAATAGATATTTTTATAAAATATTAAAGCCCCTGATTATGTTGTCTCATATTAATTACTTTTTCTTTATGACACATATAACATAGTTTGCAACTAATACAACAGTTATACTATTTATTTCGTTCTCACTATTCGGTTCTTTTAAAAAAATATTCGTTATTACAAATTTATTATTGCATTTTTATAGTTTCACAAATTCGTAAATTTATACATAGAATACAACGACACATTAACACATTTAACTTTTTGTAATCTTGATTAAACACCATGCATTTTTATATAGAAAATAGACATAAATTATCTACATAGATACAATAGATTGTACTATTTGAATCAATTTAGTCCTTGAGATAATAAAAACGGTTTTTTTCAACATTATAAGTTTATATCACGTCCACTCTACTAATTAGTCGTTCGTAGTTTTTCGTATAGGTCCGTACTGGCCTAAGAAGTCATCCCCACAAATTCTTTTCCCAGTACAATACTGGATTTTTTTTCCAAAATTACTTGCAAGAGAAACCAAAAGTGTACTATGTGAAGTACACAGCTCTTTGAACGTACAAAAACACTATCGAAACTATGACAATTACAAAAACCGTTATAATATTCGGTTTTTTCTTGCTATCCAAGTAGACGGGTTCGACCTTCTTATGTTTATCCAACGTTGCCGCGATGTACTCCTGGATCGCTAGATGACGGTGTCTATCCTGTGCCTCGTCCGTCGCGGTGTCATCCTTATTGCTAGTTTTTAGGGGGATTGTATGTGATTAGTGACCTTTCGTTTCGTTTGGTTTTGTTTAGGGGAGGTTTGGCCGGTCTTTGTTAGGTTGGCAGCATGCGTGAACCAAGCGTCGTAGATTTATCGTCAACTCGTTATGCGTGTTTGTCGTCCTGAAAGTGTTACACACAATTTTGGGTCAACGTCGAAAAGTTAAATATTTCAAAATTAAAGTTTCATGCTAATTTCATGCCCCATTGAACCATTGAACTGACATAGAAGTTAGATTTTTTGCGATAGAATAAATTTAAAAGCAGTAAGCACATAAGGGATATTGAAATTTTTCAGTTTTTAAACCTTTTATTAACTCGGTTAATGAGATAAGTAAGTAGAAAATTTAATATTAAGTATTAGCAAAAATACAATTAAGTTTGTAAATACCCCAATTCCATAATAGTATAACGCCATTTAATACAGGATGTCTAAAAAATATTTTCAAATAGTTTACTTGCAATGATGACAAAAATAAATAAAAATATATATAGAGTTAAAAATAATAAGAATTTACAACTGGGACAATATAAGTTGCAATTGCTAAGAAACTCACAGTAATGACACCAGTGCACTCCCTTTTGAGACACTAAAAACTTTTTGACAAGTAAAAACTATGTTTTACTGTTTCACCAAATAACATGCACCATAAATAGACATAACACAGTTAAAAATCATGCATTATGTTACAACAACACTGATATATATATATATATATATATATATGTTTCATCACCACATGACTCTGATACGGACACTGAAAACTGCAAAACTTATACTTGAGGATAATGACAAATCTCTGACTCTTCAAATCTCCTCAACATTGAGAAACTTAAAAGTTGTCAGCCTATAATATAAGCATTATTAGATGTATACTAACTTTTATTAGATTTCAAAATGGGGTTTTTGGCAACATATAAATTTTGCAAACTTGTTTGGTGTGACTAACTATTTCAAGACGACAAAATAGTGGCATTGCGTTACACAATAGTGACGAAAATGATTGATGGCTAAGACGTAGTAGACATAAGTAAATAAGCTAAGACGTACTGGGTTAGGCAAGGTGCAGTCGACATAAGCACGTTAAATTAGGTGTTTTATGTCCAAATTTATGAAAACCACGTTTATCCTTAATTTATCCTTAGTTTATACTTAAATAATTATTGCGCCCAAGCCGCGTTGTCAATTGTTATTAATACAACTATATTGTTATTAATAACACTATCCTTAATCAGTGTTTAAGGTAACAGGTTTTCATGAATCTGGACATAATTAAAACAAAGAGTAGAAAGAAGATAGAGTGAAGGAAGTGCAAAAAATAAATGACAATATTGCATTATTGCAGATCTTTGTTAGTAAGGAATGAGAAATGTAAAAAAAAACTCACATAAGAAAAGACATAATACAAATATATTTATATTTCGAAATGCCAAGCTTTGATGTTTCCACCTTATTTTCAGGTTAAACGATATTTTTAATCATTTAAAATCATTACACTAAAAGTCATATAACAGAAACTAAATATAAGTACACGGAATATCAAAACCTGAACCTTGGCGGAGATTGGTTGTCAATAATAATACTTTTGCTAGCCTAGTAAACTTCTTTCGACTTCTAATCTGATCGGAAATGTGTTGAAATTTTGATTTTCAATTCAATATAAACGAAGTTTCTGAAGTCACTGTGGACGTATCGAAAACTTGCAATGAGCTTTTTCCCCCTTTCTATGATATGTGTCATGTTGGAGCATTTTTTTATATAAAAGGATGACAGAAACTGTATATGTTTATTTATTTAATTGTTCTACTAGTAGGCCTATATTATTTAGAATACACCACATATCATTACATTTCTGACAAGATTTCAAGGAAAAGTCATTAATTGCATTAATTATTTTTTATGTTAGCTTGCTGATTGAATGTCGAAAACTATACAAAAACAGTAGCATCTGCAGCCAATTGATCCTCAACCAGGATTGAAAAATTCAAAAAATTAAGTCGAAAACAAAAGACTACAGTTAATTGTGTGTTGCACCATTGAGTTGCTACCAATCAAGACACCGAGAAAATATCATCCACTTAGCTTTTATACGTTTTTCTGACTTAAGTTGTGCATTTTGGCATACCTCAACAACAATAAGTTATATTATTTTTCTTCAAATGCAGGTATTTGGCGTTGGAACTCTGATAGGATAGCTCTTTATTACCAGTCATAATCTGCCTCTACATACTTCACATAATAACTGCCTAGAGGTGTACTTTGTAGGGTTATAATTTGTTACACTCGAAAAGAAAAAAAACAATAAAAGGAATCGTAACCACAGAAAAAAAAGAAATACTCTTCTCGGAAGAGAGGATCATCGAAATGATCCCTCAATAAACATAATGAAAAAATAGTAAACATGAAAAGAAAGAAGGTAAAACGGACAACGAAAGAACATTAAATAGAAATAATACATTTAAATAAGAAACGAGAAGCCTATATAGTGTAAATGAATTAGATATCAAAAGTGGCAGAATACTACGTAGATGAAGAGAAGATGAAAGATTTAATTGGAAGGTTCAATTGAATCTAGATACAACCAAGATTCACATCACGCAATAACATCTCTTGGTTCATGAGATAAAGAACTATATAAAGTAGGTTTATTCTTCCCAATATCGTGTTATATTGAGAAACGATAATTTGTTCATCATTTTCATGATTATGGACGTTGGAGAATTACACGATCTTCATCCATAGGTATACTATCAGAAGTAAATTGTATTAATGGCTTTGAAGTGTTGTTACTCGAAGTATTCCTTGCATCCATAATATAGTTTGGCTCTGTAGAACAGATCCTTTTCACAAAACTCTCAGGTGTTCTACCATCACTATAAAAATGGAGATCTGAAGGAATACTATTCCGGCGAATTATTAGACAACATTACTTGCCGCCTCATATTGAGAGATATTATAAGTGGCTATCAGGCACTTTTGTTTATTTTAGGAACTCTGGACATATTATTTTCATCATAGGAGTGGCAACCTCACATGCGAAATGTTTCTCCTTACAAAAACATCACAGAGGAGCACTTATTTTTATTAGATAAGTGCGGATAAGTGTATTATTTTTATTTTACTATTAGGGCACTTATTTAACTTGTGTTCCTAGCTGCACGCCGGACATCTAATTTTCGACTTCATTTCAGCCATATGCCCAGAATCAGGACGAAAAACATCACTTTATCTGAGTTATCAGCAATATTAGGCCCTTTTTCTTAACCTTCTGACACATAAAGCGTTCCTATCGTCATCCGTTCTCAAATGGTTCTTAATAACATCAACTGGAGTACTGGCCTTCGAAAATAAAATTTCTGATTTTTAATATCCTTAAGTCAAGTTATAGAGAAGATTATTTAAGAATAAGTTATATTGTGATTTCATTTCATTGAGAAAATTATATTCCGATAACCCTTTTTTGGGACTGTATCTTGGCAGAATACAAAATTATTATAAAATTATTTTCAGAATAAAAAACTATTCCTTGTGTGTAGTTAAAACTTTCAAAGGTCTTCGAAGTAAATGTTTGGGTAGGAATGATTAGTACTAAAAGTCATTTTTTCTTAATGGTGTTTCATACATTAAACACCATTAAATATATTGAACACTACGTGTTCAACCATTAAGCACATATTTCCGACTAATGAAATATATTTTGTGTCAAAGTGTAAAGTGTCACATTATTAACGTATAATCATTGCTAAGTTACATCGTAATCGAGTAAGTAACAAAAAGTAACCTCCTTGACATCCGGTTTATATGCGGAGTGCGGATAAAATATTGCACCAACTGAAATTACCTCCAAACGGTTGGAGATATAAATTTATTTAAAATTTAATAAAAAATATATGTTCAATAAAAAACCATCTTTTAACAGAAATCTCATTTGTTTATTACTGCGAGCTTTCGTGAAACACCACCGCCTTGTATTTTTTTAGATGGAAACATATACTGATATTGGTATCCACAATTTGAAAAATATTAGAAATTGTTTTACCCTATTGTTTAAGAAAAAAAGCACTTTGTATAATCCGTGGCAACGTTGAGATAGGAACCGTTATCTAGAATCAAGGCTTAGGTTTTGGGGTTTTTCTTGGTAGGGTCGTATCGTAGAATTTAGAGTTTGAAATAACTTTAGTGTGCCTATTTCCTGTAAATTCAGATAGTTTGCTTTCTGGAAGGATGTCATAACGATAAAAACAGTGTGGTGTGAAAGCTTTAGCTTGTGTTTTTTTTTTGAGATAATTTGCAAACATCCCTCCCCAAGCTACATTCTGTGGGTAGGTCAGTTTTGTAATAAATAAAATGGCGTAAAACTTCTTTTATTTGCTTTATTGGTATTAAATGTACGAAGATACTATTTTCGATCTCATGAGATCATCTTCAGTCTTAATAGTTAGAGTTGAAAAATCCTAGAAGACGAGTTAAAAAAATTTGTTGTTAAAATCATCAGGTAAAACGGTTATCACAGATGTATAAAAATTAACAATTAAAAGGATGAAATGAACGGTTTAAAAGTCGTGCACAAAGTCTGTTTTGTAATGACTAATAGAAAAACCCATCCCCACTGTAAACTAAGAAACGCCCTGCACATCTTTCTTGGAGAGTAAATTTCAAAAGAGCTTCACTCTTGATTTGCGCTTCAACGTGACAATTAAGTTTTACATCCCTCTTGTGTTTTTACTTACAGTGAATCTGTGATTAAAGTGGGTGCTCTCAGGGGTGTGCAAACTTTTTTGGTTATCGACCCCTTTTAAAATATGTAGCAGTTTTCGCCCCCTCAACTTTATTGGTGAAAAAATTATATACAGTGTGTTCGTATTTTCAGGGCCAACCTTATATCTCCGTTAATATTCAAGATAGAATAAAAAACTTTGTATAAAAATTGAATTATTTTAAAATTGCAATTTGGTAGAAAACTTAAAAATATTTTATTACAATTTCCCGCTAGAGTGGGATAGTCAACTTTTTTTTCTTAAATAGGCAGCTTTCAGCTTACTATTGTAGTTGAACAGCGCAATATAGCGTTTGGCATAGTTGGTGAAAACTAAAATCTTCTAATTCTTTTTGAATGACATAAAACTAATTTAATAAAAAAATTAATTTAATTAAAAATTTAATTTATCTATCGACCCCTAATCGACCCCCTGGACCCACGTGACCCCTAACAACATCAGATCGACCCCCCAGGGGTCGATATGGACCACTTTGCGTACCCCTGCCTTAGACAAACAGTCCACCCGAGAGTATACCCGTAAGTAACCAATATTTGTTCACTTTTTGTTACGTAATTGTAATCGTAATTGTGTTTTACCTTGATTTGATGAGTCTTCAAGAAATTTGTCGGCTTAAAGCTAGGTTCTATATTTTTATTTGCGCAAATTAAACACCAGCTAAGATTTAGGGTTTCTTTGTTACTTCTCGTCAATATATTTATTATTGTTTAAAATCCTTGCGTTTACTTTTACTACTATTTCCTGACCTCGCCTGCATGCAAGAACCAAGCACGTTCTTCGAGATGCTGGGCCGGTTATAAGAGTAATAGAGGTAGGAAGAATAAAATTGATAATAATTAATTTAAATTAAACTTCCGGTAACCGGACCCATTACAATGTTTCAGAAACGTCAATAAGGAAAATATTAAATCTGAAAACAGTGTAATGCTAGTTTACATATCATAGCACAATTTTTGTTGTTAAAACACTGAAAAAAATCTTTTGAAATGTTTTACAGGCTAGTTGAAAGAACTGAAATTGATTTAATGTCACACTTAGTGAATAAACGAGAGCAGTAGTTAATAGAAAAAGAACAATGGAAAAACTTGTGAATGAAGCCACTCAACTTCAAGTAATGGTCCATTCTGTAATTAATCTCTGTATCGAATGACATAATTATATAATTATAATATATAATTACAAGTTGGTATTCTTGCCAAAAAGGGTTAGTGATGCAGGAAGTTATATTTTTCAATTGGAACATGGAATTGTTTTGCACATTCGGATTACCCCCAAAAAGGAACACTTCTTTAGCTACTGGCTTTTTTATTTCCATAAAAAAAAGAAAATTCTGTCTTTTAAATGATAATAAAGCTTGAAAATGATATTGAAAATGAATAATTACATAAAACTTAAACATTCTGTATTAATTAATAATATAATTAATAAACGGTGTTTGGGGTTGATATAATGATTTCTTTTATATTGATTGTACGTAATATTATAAATTAAAAATTTTATTACTATAAGGACGACGAACTCTTCGTTCGTCGAAAACTCTTCGTTCAAATGTGCACTCACGTGAATGTGAGTGCACATTTGAAAACTGGGGTTTGAGATGGAAATTCGTTGGTTGTTTTGGAAAAAACGAATTCCTCCAAATGTAGAAATGTTGTAAGTGGCTTGAATGTCACCACTGGATTTTCTTTTATTATAAGAGCACTTTGGGCAAGTTTATTCATTTATTACTTATTATCAAGTTTATTAATAATTTGAAGTTTATACTTGATCTCAAATCCTTTTCAAACTATTTATGGTTTTCTTTACTTCCATGTTGTTATTGGCCACTGAATTTATCAAATATTCTAAACTTAAATACCAATCATCATCTATAACAAGCTAAATTCAGATGATTATGCAGTACCTAGTGTAAGGATATTTCTTAAACAATTTCATTTTGGAATTACAAGAAATCCCTACATGAATAAAAAAGGCGGTTGAGTCTTCGAGGGAGAGAAAATAAGCGGAAGAGAAGAAAATTAAAAAAGAACACAAGATACTGAAGGAGATGCTGGCCTATCTTAATATTAAAAAGATCAAATAGTTGGTGAATCAAACTATTTGGCTCATCAAAAGATTTGTTTGTAATAAAAACTGGGTGGGCGTGGGTCATTCACACGATTTTCTGTCACCTAACCCCCCCGGTCTCTAAACGGTGCCACTTTAGGCAAATAAATATTTAGCAAGGATATTAGAATTGTGGCACAAAACAAAAATATTCTGAAATAAAACATCCCATATAAAATGCAGATCATCTACGAACTATGGGATGACCTTGACAGAAAAATTCAATTTTGTAAAGAATTTACTGTTAAAATTCAAAACACAAGACATGATGGTATATCTCCAAATTACGTCCTACCAATTCGCTAATTCTTAATAGAATAGACGATTCAAGTCAGTTACATTTATTTCTTTGAGGTTAATTAAAATCTGTTATTTACAGAACGCAATCTGCAACAATTGAAGACCTTCGGCAAGAATTATAAGGGAATGTAGAGCCGTAAGAAGGGACACGTTTGAAAATGTCACAACGGAATTCGCAAATCGATTATTGTTACAAAATACTAGCACCATGTCAAACATTTAATTAAATAGAAATTGTAAATGGGTTTAAAAATGCAATAAAGCGTACGAAATTTAGTGCTTTCAGATATGTCAACTTTGTCAGTAAAATCGAAATTAATTTCAAAATTGCAAAATTTAAGGTGACCAGGCTGAAGAAGACGCTGATGTCATGATTGTAATCTCAGCCATTTCAAGGATCCAAACTTCTGAACGTGTCGTAATTATTGCAGAAGACCTTCTCGTGATCATGGCGGCCTTGGGACACGAACACAAAAATCTGTTTTACCAAAAATCGGGAAGAGGTAACATTGAAACCAAGTGGTTTTCAATCATGTCATACAAATACAATAACAACAATGTTCTTTTCACGCATGCAATCAGCGAATGAGATACAACATCCGCCTTTTTTGGGCAAGGAAAGGGCAAGGAAGGTTTTGTAAAATTCTGAAAAAAACATGATCAGCTTGAGGAAATAGCTGGTGTGTATAAGAAACCAGAGGCTGCTGATCAACAAATAATCAAGGCTGGGGAAAACTTCATTATCGCACTGTACAATGGATGTACGGGCACCCAACAGACATTGAACACCTTCAGGTTACAGTTATTTGCTAAGTCTACCACAAAAAGCAAAGTTCATCTTGGAAGGCCACCAACAACGCAAGAGGCTGCACACCATCATTTCCTCCGTTGTTGCCATCAGGTGCAAGCTTGGCTGGGAAACAACATCCCTCCTGAAGAATGGGGGTGGGTACGCAGCTCTGACGGTCTCCTTCAGCCAATTGAAATGTGCCAAAACCCAACACCTGAATCCTTGCTGCATGTTGTTTCATGCAGCTGTAAAAAGGGGTGAAGCAAGCCATGTTCATATTATGTCATATCATATCACAAGGATGTCAAAAATCAGGTCTGAAGTGCTCAGTAATTTGCAAAAACTGTAACGGGGTCAACTGCGATTATTTCCCCAGAAGAAAAAGATGATGAAGCTGATGTCCGGGATACCATCGACCAAACCAACAACGACGACAACCAGGTTGATGATGGCACAACAGACTCAATGAAGATCAAGGCTGTTGAAGAACAAGCAAAATGCTTGTTTTGCGGAGCAAATATTTAGAATACTTTGATTTGACATGTTAAACGACTGTCTCAAATCTGAATGAACACGGTGTATATAGAAAGGTGTTGCTGGCATATTTTGAAAAAAAAATTACATATTCTCATATATGTATGTTCAAAGCACACTCTCTATTTTTATATATTTTTGGACGGTCTATTTTCACGTAAAATTGAGCTTTACAATAATATTTATATACCAAAGAATTTTTTTCAAGGAAAAAAACGTCTTCCAAGCGGGACTCGAACCCGTGTCTTTCGCTATCCGGGCGGACGTTCTTACAGCTAAACCGTTCGACAATTTCAAATATTTAAACAGACGGGAGGTATCGAGTGGTTTAGCGGTTCGCCCGGTTCGCCCGGAAGAACGTTCGCCCGGATAGCGGAAGACATGGGTTCGAGTCCCGTCTCGGCGACGTTTCTTCCCTTGAAAAAAATTTTTTGGTATATTTATATATTTACATCCTAAAATAGGGGTAATCCAGTCTTCTGGTTTGTCGAATAACATTTACCTTTGATCTTATAGATAAAAAATATCATTCATTATTCATTTTCACGAAATGAAGCAAGTAATATTGGATATGATTAAAACATGACATCTTATCACACAAATGTTTTAACTGGAATTTAAGGTTACAACCTTAATAATAACAACAAAGATTGACAATATGACTATGATCTAGTTAGCCTGATTATAATACTTGTGAATTTACATTTTGCGTTGAATATTTGTATTATTGTATTATTAAATAATGTCTTTAATTATTTGAGATTCTTTGTACCACAGACCTCTAAACATAAAGAACCGGAATGTCAATACTGCTTAGACCAGCATACGACAAGATGACAGATGGCAGAATTACCGATGACAGCTTAAGGATTTTTTAGCGTAAACGTAAAACTATGTTGACAACCATTTCCACTTAAACGTAAGCTTGTCTTAAGCGTGCTTTGCAATTTGTAAGCATAAGACGTCCGATAGGGGCCTTTTGGAGTTGCTTATACTTCCGAACATTAAGTTTGATGTGTGCCTATAAAAAGATCGTATTCTAGCAAATAACAAAATACCATTCTTGGTTTCTTCATTGACATTCTAGTTCTTTTTAAAAGTTTGTGGTTTATACTAAAACATTAATGCAAACCAAACATAAAGATGTGTTTCTATAACTACCTTCTACTCTACCAGCAACAAATAATGGGGTCCATGCGTACTCACTAATAAAATGCGGTACCCCAAGGTTCCTCGCTGGTTATCGGTATGTAAGGCATACTGCTGGTGGTCGGTAGACACTGGAAGGCGTAGTTACACCAATTGTTGTTATCCCAATAAGAGCTACTCCTACATTGGTACCGTACGGCAAATTCTAACTTTTCGCCAACTTTCAGCATGTTGGCATACATCAAAAACGTGAACTTGTCCGAGAAACCATCGCAAGAGTTCGTCAGGTAGCTACACTGAAGATCTGAGTACGATTTCCAACCGTCAATTGAGTATCTTATATGGACGGCTTTGTGGAAATCCATGTTTAGCACGCGTACGGTCCCTTTTATTGACATAAGCGCAACGTCTTCAACCAATGCGTTCTCTAAGCAAACTTTATTGTCGTGTACCCGTTGTAGGAAGTCCGACAAACCTCCTGGTTGGGTAAACAAAGGGATTAATATCTTTTCCGTGTTCCCCCGGTAGACAGAATATGTTAAATTTGCGTCTTGAAGATCGGTGTAAGCTGAGTTGGGAATTTTTGGGATTTCATCCAGAAAAGTCCTAACGTCGGCAAGGTCTAATCCAAGAACATCGGCAAACCTAACTATTTTCTTTCTACCAGGTGTTCCAGGTGGAGTTTTTCCACTTCGCAGTGACGAACATCTTCTGAGTGGGGTAATTTCTTCGTCTTGGTACACGCCGTTTGGGATACTCGGTGTTTCCGCGTTTAATAAATTTAAGAAATCAGTTTTGATTAAACAATCTTCAGTAGGAGATATATTGTCCTTTTTATCATCATCTACAGTTAAGATATCACAGTTTTTGTCACAAAAGTCTTCCATAATTTCACAACACAACTTTTGTTCGCCATTAAACGTGTTTTTCTCCTCATTCTTTATATTTTCTTCTATAACTGGCAAGTAGTCATCTTCGTTCTTCGTATTATCTTCAGTATCTTCATCCTTTGAATCGTCTTCTTCGTATTCATCCTCGTATCTGATGTTAGTGTCGCTTTCAATTGATGTAAAACTATCTTCAGTTAACGTTCTGGAAAGATCTTCTGTACAACTACAATACTCAGTTGAAGAAACAGACACATCCGTTACATTCGTTTTGAAGTCTTCGTCATTTTGATCACAAACTGAATTTAGATTATTAACGCCCACAGATCTTTGAAGGTTGTGCAATAACGCGTCGTCCGCGAATTCGATATCCAAAGTAACATTTTTCGCGCACTCTTCTTCCCATTGTTCCTTATGTCTTGGTTGTGCAACAGCAATTTGGTCGTCCGGCGCTAACCACGTGGTTTCGCAGGGCTCCTGTTCTGTTTGGTCTTTGTTCAACGAACTTAATCGAGATTGTAAACTTCTGGCAAACGCTTCCGCCCTACCTCGGCAAGACATGACGAAGAGCGAAGTGATTCCGCAGTTCTTGGACTCGGCAGTGGTCATTTGTTTTTGGGAGTGATCTGAAAACGAAAAGACATATTTAGATAATGGTATAAACCCCACCACAATTATTTACCAACCGATATTAACCCATGACGTATAGATGGATTGCCTTATTTTGTCTTCTATGATTTAATGATTTTTTTCGTTTTTTTAAGAAAGAGAACATCAAAAGGAAAAACAGACTGGTTTGATGCAGACTGTGTGAAAGCTTAACAGAGCGAAACAAATCAAAAATGGAAAGAGGTAGAAAAACATCCAAACAACAAAGAAGAGTCAATAACAAGAAAGATAATTGAAGACAATAGAAAACCATTTCAGCAACAAAGGGACTTCCACCAGGGACTTAAAAACACAAACACCAAAATAATATGCTGTACAAGGCTTCGGTAGGCTAAGGTAGGTTAGAGATTAGAGAAAAAACAAAAAGATGAGCAAAATATTTTGTAGAGTTACTAAATAGAAAAAAACGTAAACGACAAGCACAGACACAACAAGCAGAGAAACAAACAAAACTAGAAATTGGGAAGCAGAAAGTGGTAGACGAACAGTCAAAACAAAAAACGAACGAAATGATAAGAGAACTGGAGAACAACAAAAGTGCGGGAAATAATGAAATTCCTGCAGAAATCTTGAAGGTAGGAGGGGAAAACTACAACAAAAAGTGTATATAAAGTGCTGGCGAAAATAATATACAGCTGGCTGAAAAGATGCTTTATTCTTTATTTGCTTCAGCATTGGTTCATCTCGAAAATGTAGTTTGTCGGTTATATTTCTTTCCAATTCCTTTTTCAAATATTGCGGAAATTTGGAAATCGTTGTTTGACATTTCATATATTACAAGAGCATACATACAAGAGCAAAATAGTGAATTCCAAAGAGGACTCAGAGCAGAAAGATCGACAACAGACCAGACATTGACACTAAAAATCACGTAGAATATATTCACAAACTTAGGGTTGTATATGTTCTTTGTCGACTTCACGCAACCGTAAAGCACAAAAGAAGGACGTTTTTCAGACCAATTCAAAATAAATTCAAAATTTATTTATAAATACCCCATCATCCTAGTAACTTTTAGTTTTGAAACACAACTAGCACTTTGAGGACTACCTCTCAAATAAATTCTAACCTAACATTTGTACTGAAGAAAATCGCGAACAAAAGCAGATTCCCGGTTATTGCGGAAGACGAAATACAGTATGAAACGTTACAAGCCAAAATTCCAGTTCAAGCGATAATTTGGAAGACACCTAAAGGATCGATTAGAAACACCCTTCCGTCGAAGCTAGCTCTGGTCGTACTGTATAGACTTCTCGCCTGTCGAACCGTACCATTTCGCTGTAACCTGCTCTGTGAGGGTGCAGGTTTACAACCCGATCACGAAAAGTGTGCTCAGGTAATTGGTTATGTTTTATTTTGGTTCCAAAATCAAACCGTTCTAAAATTCTAAAAAACTGATCTAAAATTACATTTTAATTACTGTCAAGCTTGAAATGTCATATGTTTGACTTAAAATGTCACTTCTTGTAAATATTATTTTTATCCACAACTGTACAATTTTCTTTACAATCTCATTTTTCAATAAATTTATCGAATTATTAAAGCAGATTTTAAAGAAATTAAATTAATTGGTTGGACTGTAAAGCTATAATTTACCTTCATTTTTCAAAATTGTTTTGTTTATTTTAGATAAACAAAAAAAGCATATAGTATCATTTGGAAATGATCTTCTCCATACAGGAGTGAACTTATTATAAACAATAAAGAAGTAACCACTGTTTAAGTAAGCTTGAAAACAACATTTTATACTTTTCTTTTATATATAGAGAAGCAGAAAAAGTTGTTAATAACATGAAATATAGACCATGTATTTTGATGTAACTAACAATAAATAGAAAAGATAGTAAAAATTTGAATTATTTTTATTAATTCTAATGAATGGAAAATTTTAGCTTGTTATTTTGAATACATTTTAATTTCCTTTGATATCAGAAATTGCAAAAAAAATATTTATGCAAAAAATGAAATATTAAATGCAAAAGTTAATTATAAAAATAACTCAGTATTCATCGGGTCATCATCTATTGACAACAACTTTTAAACAACAGAAAAACATAAAATTTTACATAATTCATTTAAGTTATTTTTTTTGGTTGATGAATCCCGGTTACGTAAAGCCTTAAATCTGTTGGAGAAACGAAACTCAAACAATGTTGGATTCTGGACACAGAGGGATTTGCAAACAACAAAACTGAATGAGAAATTCCTTTTGGCTACTACGGATGGTGGGGTTGACGGAGGTGGAGTTGATTCAGGTTTACAGCACCATATCAACATTTACTTTCTTTTACTTTTTTACCTGAAAGTGTAAGAGAGAGTATTGCATTCGTTAAAAAAAAATTCTGGGTGAGATTTTGATATATTTTGATGAATTACATTAATAACATGAAATATAGATCGTGTATCTAACAATAAATAAAAAAGATGGTAAAAATTAAAATTATTTTTATTAATTTTAATGAATGAAAAATTTTAGTTAGGCTAATCTAAGACTAACGGTGCCATTTATGGCAATGTCACCTATCTGTCTGTCTGTACGTCCGTCTGTTAGGAACACTTTTCCTATTTCTATTTATTTTAGGAAAAAAAAGTTTCTAATAAAAGTTTCATTGTTTCAAATGTAATTTTTCCCAAAAAAAAATTGCAAATAACTTTTAAACTATGCTGTGTGTCCTAGGTTAACGTGAATACAATTAGTAAAATGGTTATGAAAAAAAAAATCAAAAACCCCTTTTGGAACCCCAAGCCAACTTTGTTTTTAAAAAAATATATTTATTTTTTTAACTTTAAATGTCCAATAACTCTTAAAGGTTGCGACTTTGACCAAATGTATGTGTAATAAAATACACCATAAATTCCATAAGGAACCCAAAAGTGCAATGATATACAAGGTGTTCTATTTAGAAAACTCAAGTTGTTTTGCTCGACTTGTTAGTTGTTTTTGAATAGTTCCTAAAATCTGAGCACATAGCAAATGTCAGTAGCTATAATTATTTTTCCTCCACAGATGAAATATGGCTTTGTCGAAAGAAAAGGAAATTTTTCCTCATTCCCTATGTGTCCAGACTACAAATAATAATAAACTTTGCAATAGTGCCAATTAATGAAATTCTTTTCTTTAATTTATAAGGAGTCATTAAACATATTTAATGAATTAAACATATGCAATGACTTCTCAACATACATGATTTCAGAGAAATCACTTGACTATTGACGGAAATTTCACACGGGAGCTGAAATAATCTTCCATTCTGTCATTTGGAAATAATACTTTGTTTATTTTAACGATACAAGATTAACGTTCTACAAACACATTTTTATTCTCTTTGTGTTTCGATATCATTGGATACCATTCTCAAAGGGTAAACAACAATATAGTCATTCAGACCTATTGATCTTCATCCAATTCATCCAGTGTTTTGGTTTCGTTACGTTGGTGACATTTTAGCAGATTTCGATTGATCATTTGAGTTAATATTAATTGAGTTTCTAGTTCTCATTAACTCTGTATACCTCAACGTCCAGTGCACATTAGAAACAGAACAAAACAGATCTATTAACTTTTTAGATTTAAACATAACAATTAACGCACAAAACAAATTTGAATTTTCTATCTACAGAAAATCCAAACAATCAGACATTACAATCCCTAACGATTCTTGCTGCCACAAAACACACAAATTAGCAGCATACAAGTCGTTAGAGACTAGTAAGTAAGTGCTCTTACTCCACTACTGAACCAACATAAAAGAAAAAAAAGATATTCGACTACAAGAAATCTTAACGAGACTTTCTATTATTTCATTTTTGACATGACAAGAAGTGGAATAATGGCAGATGTAGAAGTGAATAAAAGTAAAGTAGCGTCAAGAAATAAATCAAAGCAAGTACACGAAAGAAAAAATGATGAATGCACTACGTGACATCCGTAACAATACTTTAAGCGTCAGAAAAGCTGCAATAACTTACAGAATTTCTAGACCACCTAGAGAAGATCGTCTACACCGCAGAATTTCAGAAAACGTTTGGAAATTGTGGCCCGATTCTTATATTCTACCAGAAAAAGAAGCGAAAATCACAAAATGAGTGATAAATTTGTGCAAGTGCGGTTTTCCTTTAAAAAGGGACGATCTGCTAAATACTGCCCAAAAATATATCAAAAACAGTGGGAGGAAAACTACTTTTAAATATTGCAGGTCCGGTAAAACATGGTTTAATTTATACTTAAAATGCAACCCGATATTAGTCAGCAGGAGAGGGGTAAATAATATAATATAATAATATCTTTACTGCCGAAAAAAAGTACAATATATGGAATAAATAGAAATTATACAATAAGAAACCATGAGTTGAGCAACAGGGCCAATTTTTATCGCCTCAAGGCGATTTCTTCCAAAAAAAAAACCTTGAATAATAAGGAAACGTATGTAGGGCTAACAAGCATGAATTATTTACTAGAATACCATGAGTTATTTACAAGAATGCCAACATGTTTTGAAAAGAATCACATGCAGGGGAATGGAGATAAAAAAGAGAGGGGGGTCTCTACCCCCCTCTCTTTTTTGAGAGGGGGGGGGGAAGTAAGAGGGCAGTTTTCTATATTTGTGTGATTTGAGATGAAAATAAATTATCTTTCAGCCTTCTTAAATATGGCAATGGTAATGCTTTGTCTTTGATTATATAGAAGATCATTCCACAAAGATTACACATTAAATGGACTAACATACGATATGATCTTTTATTTCTGATAGTGAGCAAATTCAACACATTTCGATAATGTATATGTATATCTAATGTATATGTTTTGCAGTCTCCCAACTTACTTTGTAGACGTACACTATAATTTGGGCATAATAGATGGTTACGTAAAATTCGGTAACCTTCATGGTTAATGTTAGTGGGACATTTAATAAATTTAGCTTTTGATTTGAATGAAGATATCGTGTTTTGAAAAAACGTAGAAAAGATGTAATAAACATTATGCCAGAAAATTGTTTTTTTGTCGTACATAGGAGTGGGAATTGGGTAGTCGTTTGTCTACACAATTTGCACATATTCGAAAAAAATTGATGAAAAGAATATAAAAAGACCCGTAAATTTGTTTTTTAGGTGGACATAAATCCCACTTGACGATTGAGTTAAGAAAATTTTATGATGGGAAATGGATTATATTGTATGCGATCATTGTATTTTGTCAAAACCTAAATAATACTTTTTAGGAATAACCTGCCCTGCTTTTGCAAATATTTTTTTTATTGTCAGGGATGGTTTTTAAATGGGCCTGATGGGACAGTAAAAATAACTTGTCGTCATCGTCATCAACCCTTCTTGAACGCAAGAATATTGACTGTCTCAATGT
>JAWQRJ010000738.1:0-18661 GCA_033557515.1 Diorygopyx duplodentatus | reverse complement strand
GTCTGGATGCGATTCATTAAAGATGTTCATCATATCATCAATAAAACTTTAATACGTTCGGTTTCGCTTAAAGGTGCCATTTTTCGCAAAAATTAATCACACGAAATAAATTTTGACATTTACAATGTCACCATAAACAAAAGAATGCGCGGCATTGTTGTGAGGCTAGAAACTTTCTAAGGTACCTTGATAAACTATTAAAGTTTAATTAAATTTGATTTAACATTACATGGCAGTGCAAAAACTTGACGGGGTTTATTTATTTTTAGGGTAACGGTAACTAAATGAACCTAAATGTTTTATAAATTTATTAAAAAATATTGTTTAAAATTCGATATCTCGAAAACGGTAAAATTTAGGTATATGGTGTTTTATACAAATTAATATACCGGGTGTTCTATTTAAAAAAGGTAACTTTGTTGCCATACTTTTTTGGTACATCCTGTACAAAATATTGTTTTTTACTTCAATACATTTTAAAAAACCTTAAATATTTTGTATTTAACTTTTTTTTCCAGCTATCTTATTTTAGAAAATAATCGACCGTTTCCATACATAAAAGCGATCCTGTGTAATAAGCCTTACTATCAAACATTTTGTTCCAAAGCAATACTTTTTCTTGTATAGGATATATGTCAGGTTACTTTTCTGGCTCAATGATTATGAATCTGCAGACAAAAATGATGAAAAATTCAAAATGGCGTATCTAAGGTAGTGAACAAAAAAAAAGTGTACTTTGACTTCAAAATGGACATTTTGACGTGCAATTTATTTAATTCATTATAACTTCGATAAACATTATTACACACAAATGCCCGACTTTTAAAAAAATTAGATATTTTTATTAATTTATGTTTTGATTATAACGTCATCATCAATTTTTTTAGATGATACAATTTTGATACATTTTAGCATCACAAATTCGAAACTATTTGAATAAATTTGAGCTGTAAAAACAAATTACACTTTATAGCTTACACTGGAAAATTTTTGAAAAGAAATGTTCATAATAAAAAATTTATTCTAAAACGTACAAAAGACAAAAATTACATCTTGTGTTTAAATTAAGTGTTCAAAGTTTCCGCCATTTGCTACTTGATATTACCAAGTTAATAAATTGTGCACAGGCAGGAAGAGAGTAATAAAATTAAACATTACTTATCCTTTCATCGTCCGCCGCTGTAAATTTTAGGCCACCAAACTCTCCATTTCAAGATCTCACTGCACTTGTAATGTCCGATGACATGAGGCGTTATCTCATTTTCTATCGGCTGTCCACAATCGACAATACCTGTATAGCTGCCAACAGCCCCATAATTATGGCATTCGTATCACAATTTTATTAAATTAAATTAAACGGAATGTTTTCCGTACCATCGTACCATAAAACAGCAATTATGTACCATAATTTTCGAAAAACACTCCAATTTATGAAAATAGATATAAATATAATAAAATAAGATGCAGCACTTTGCATATTGCTCTCAACGTTCATAATTTAAGAGACATCTATCTTGACATAGTATACATTTTTCACCTAAACTTATAAACATGATTCAAAATGAATGGTTTAGTTGGCATAACGGTTTCTTTGCCTTGTTTCATACATTTTTGGCAGATTCGCACAGCCTAACGTTCTGTTTGACCAGTGGTGTGGCAAAATGAAATTTTGAAAGAGAATTAGGATGTATTGATTGTATTGACAAGTAAGCCACTACTATAAACGTTTCCTGTTCTAGCGAGAACGGCATTGCAGTAAGTTAGTAATGAAAATTACTGGTTTTAATTGCAAAGATATTTTTATTTACACTCGAAAAAAGAGTTAAGTAAGTAGGAATGAAAGTTAGAGTAATAATTTTAAAAATATGGCAGATAAGCGTACCATAATATTAGGTCAATCTTTTCCAAAGAGCTACTTTGGAAGGTGATTTAGTCTTTAGGGTTAATATCTGATTTATTTAGTTTTAACCAATGAATATTATCATTATTATTATTATTGCATTACTTTAACATTTATAAAAGATTTCAAAAAGAGTTTGTATAAAGATCTTATTAATTATTTTTTAATGTTAACACTAGTTTTAATATAAATGTGAATACTATAAAATAATATGTAATATTTTAAAAGCAGTTGTTACAACGTAATGATGTTTTGTACCATTTTACAAATAACCGGTAAATTAAACTGTGGGTTTGTGCAAAGTTTATCTAGCAGGAAACCTTGCTACATTGTCTGCATAGCATAATTACTTCAACCAGGAAAAGGGAAGGACTGTTATCAAGCACCATTTAAATTATAAATTTGCATACTTTGAAATGTAGGGGTATGATAAGAAGGGCTATTACTGTGCACACCGCCTTCAAAGTTTCCAATTCACTTATCAACTATTATTCTGTTACACCCATATTTATTTCACATTTATCTTAAATTGCTTCATTGAAACGCTAGTTTACGTCGTGGGTGTTCTTTACATTTTAAACTTCACACCGCACGTCAAATTCACTGACTCAACTTTTATTTTGTCAAATGCGACCGCAGTGCGGTGGAAATAAAATTCGAATACTCGGAAAGCGAATGCTTTGAAACTTGCACGGTAGATCTCATTCGGTATTCACAAGGGCCAGTGGCGATCCCACAACAAAACAGACCGTATTTCACAGCCCTTCTCCCACATTCGCTTTGTAACCGATACAAATATTGTTTTTCCTTTTTGACTGTCACCGTTGATATTACCGGTTTAATGGGTGGAAGAAAATACAAATCAAGGTAATCCTGAAAAGGCAAAATTGGATCGATAGGATAATTGTATACGCGTATTTTGTTGGCAGGATAAATTTATATTTCAAAAAGCTGTCCAACAAAATACTTAGTTCATTCTTTAAGATTAAGCCAGAGTTTTCGACTAAATTATGAAAATTGAGTCATCATGATCAGCATCCTTTGAAAATTATAGTAGAGATAGTGGCAAATACTGTGCTCTGCATGTATTTCTATCCTCGAGCACCTTCTGTATTATATGTTGTAAAATTGTTTCGAAAGAGCAAATATTTTATTATCCTCTCCCACCACAATGCTTTAAGCACTAAAGCTGTTAGATTAGATTAAGGATCACGTCGTTTGGCATTTATTACCTTACGAATAAGAATTGAATACTTTTATTACTGACTGATTGTTTGAAGATAGACAGATTCTTGCGTTTTGTGGCTTCTTGCTTAAACATTCTTGGACGCACAAATCTATGGTGGGCACTTCTGCCTGGAGAATAGTCTGGATCACGCTCCAAAGAGTACCGCACTGAAAAGATTAATGTATTGAGGATAGACAGTACAACCTTAAACTTTAACTTTAAAACTTTAGACTTAAAAAAAATTGAAGATGTTCTATTTTTTTAAAATCCCTGCTTTAACCTAATTAACACTCTCTTAATTTATTTTTTATTCCAGTTACAAAGCTATAATCACAGACCGGAATATTAAATTCACAACGAAATGATTAAAGCATTATTGCTCTTCATAACGTCCCCAGATACATCTCCAGATACCAGCATGAAATTGAAAATTTTTGATATTTACGGCGACACCCCCTCCCCCCAAAAATTCTTTACAATCTAGGGAGACCCTCTTCAATAACAATCTTACCCAACGTAAGATATGAAAGCGAACGAACGGACTTGTGCAAACCTGCTTTCGGTCTCTTTCTTCGACAATAATGCTCCCCCAGCAAACAAAGTGAGGGGACGTAGTTTATATACTTTTCACAAAATTGAATTTCCACGGTGGCTTTGATTTTCACAATGAAAAAAGCCACGACCCGACGCCTGCGCTAGAAAAGAGTAACTAGCAATTCTCGGTGCAATCCAACTCTGATATTCACCTAGACATAAATGGGATACAAATTAAATTTTCCCCGCTCTGGGGTTTTAACCGAGCGCGCTCTCTCCACGCCGATGACTAAAGGATTTAGCGGGCTAAGCGTCGGCGAAATTCTCTTCTCTGATTAATCGGGAGAATTTCCGCGAGAAGGGATCTTTTATTACGCAATAAGCAAAAAAAATCTAAGTAAATTCAAACCTTGGGGAAATCATACTGTAGATTACACTTTACGCTGTAACACTTAAGACTGTAAAATTTATTAATTTTCGGTATTTTTTCCGTATATGGCGTACTTAAAAACGCAAGCCACAAATTTCCGGATTAAATGACATAAAATGCAGGACGAAGGATATTTCTAAGGTTTAAGCTTGAAAAAAGTGTACTAAAAATTTACGGTGAAGACGCGTTTGGAATTAAGTGAGAATCTGAGTGGAATTTATCCGTGGCATTAAGTAAGATACTCATCAAATTCCAGCGATCCCAGCGGTTTACAGTAGTACATTATCCCCCTGTATTTTTAAATGAAATGTTTGAATATAGTAACAATAATATATTAGATATAAATATTAGGGATATATATTATATATAATATATTATTGTTGCTATATTCAAATATTTCATTTAAAAATACAGTATGTACAACTAATGTGAATAAAATCGATAAAATGGTTACGAAAGAAAATTTGGAGTAGGCAAATTTTTGGTGTAGGTTATAACACTTTTGCGGCATCTGCGAAAGGGCTGGGAAGTGTTTAAGGATTGAATAAATTTTAGATCCCTTAAAACGACCTGCAAATCCGGCTTTACTAAGAAAATGTTCGAGAAATAAATTGTTGAAATTAAATCATTTACTGAAAGGCACCAATTGCTTACATCAAAGTATAAGTAGTTTAACAATATTATTGACAGATGTGTAGTCACATTTTGTTTCAAACATGGATAGTGTGATGGGGGTTAAAATCTGTGTAGAATGTGATTTTTCTTCATATTTCCTAAAGTATAAAAGATAAATACCCCTTATATCGTTGGAAAGGGAGGAAATCAAGTAATTTAATAATGTGAAAATCAACTACGGTTACTATTTAAAAAAATACAACTTTTGTCATATCTCGAAACTGGTGCAAGGTAAAAAATATTTTTATAATTTATCCTACAGAATGTTTTGATGTCTACAACATTTTCTCTCGAAATTTTTTGATACAATAAATAATATGAAACATATTCACATTTGCAGAAAATGACAATTTTCAGTTTTTTCAGGATATCTAGCAGGTGATGATTTTTTTTTGGAAAAACAAAACAAACCTTAGCTAAACACCCCCATATAAGAGTCTGTAGCTCTTACCGTTTCCATGATACCAATGGTGTGCATCGAATTTGGGTCAGCCTGTAATTATATATCCCCAATCCATTGGTGCACAAAACTAGAAAATCTGTTAAAAAATTACAAGTCGTTAATTTAAAAAAAACTATTATTTTGTGTACCTTTTTTATGAACATTTCTCAAACATTCGCGTTCTAAAATATTTCTCAGCACTCGAATCGAGTATTTCCTAGTTTTCCAAACTTTGTAACGGTGAATTTCAAATTTGTATGCATATAAACTCTGGTATAATATAGGGTTACAGGGTAACTTCACGAAGGTGTTTACAGCACATTATTAAGATACGTGACCATTGCAATCATAACATGTATAAATACAATAGTCAGTATCTACGGCGTTGAAAAATCATTTGGATTTAGGGCACTCTTAAGATAAGTCAAACAAAACCGTTTACATAATCACCAAGCTTTATATAAACTGCGTGACAAATCGCGTACATAGAAATAATAGCTGCGTGTCACAAACCAGTGGTCCTTTTTTCAAATTCGACCTTCGGTGCGAAGGTCGAATAAATAAATAAAGCGGTGCGCTTTATGAGATGTATATCACACGCTGTGTTGCATAAAGCTAGTTTTATGCTCGCTTTCTCCACCATTTCCATCTCATAATCCTCCGTAACACCACTAAACGTTAGGTGCTTAAAAGCAAAGTGGCGGCGACTAAATGAAGTGAACGCGTGGCAAAGTGTCGGGGTTAAGGCCAGGCGTTAAGCCGGTGGTCCTGATCGCATAAATCGGAGTTATCGTCGCTGTCCTCGCGCTCGAAACTAACCTTGTCAACATTCTGGCGGGCAGCAGAAGAAGTTCGAAGGCCAGCGGGCCTCAGTGGACCTACGAGATGCTGCCAAACGGCGAGTATTCGCCGTCGCAGACAAGCAGCGGCGGAAAAGCGAGGGTCAATTTTTCGCCAGACACCCTGGATCGGCGACACAGCAGGACGCTAATCCCGCGAAGAAATAGAAGCATGAGCGCCTGGAGCGACATCAGCCGATCGAGCTTTCGGATGGACGAAAGGTATTTCCAATTTGTATTGGCTTTTTAAAGCAACAAGTGCCCAGTTTTAGCGAAATTGCGTCTATTAAATAGATTGTTGTTACAAGCATAGTTTACGAAAAAAGCATTGCTTGTATAAAGTATAAAGAGAAATAATAAACTTTTAGGTTTGGGCGAAGTACACCTCGTCCTTTAAATAATCCCAAAGAAAAAAATTAAAGTGAAAATATCTTTAAATATTGAGGCAGTTTGCAAACTGTTAATATAATAGCAGTGAGCTATTTGTTATGAAACTATTATATTCTAAAAGACCAATGGACTGGATCAGTTTACTTTATATAGACATGAATTAACGAACTAAGAAGGAAGCATGATGAAGCAAAAATCCCAATTTTGAAAACAATGTTACATAGGAGGTTTTTCTAGGGTACCACAATCCATTCCTGCACTACCAATTAGGGCATTAAGAGAAAATGACAGCAAGATAAGGAAGTTAAGTGGACGCGTAGAAAAGTGCCGGATTTAATGTCAGGCGTTAGATTGAGGACCCTTATGCATATAAATTAGCACGCCCATAAGGGTCGTCACGGGGAAAGCTAACCTTGTTAACATTCTAGTGAGTAGCAGAAGAAGCTCAAAGGGCATTGGGCCCCAGTGGACCTAAAGCGGGCTGCCATGTCGCAAGTGTACTTAATGCACACGTCGAAAAGCACCTTCGCAGTATGAAAAATTTTTGGCACTCCACCCAAGTGCAGTTACAAAAATATAAAAAAAATTAATTTAAATTTTGACATAAAGTCAATAGATTTGAATTACATCTCCTTGGATAAGTTATTAGACTCGATCTCCATAAAATTGATGTTGAATTGTCTCTATATAATGAATCGTTTTTATTAGACGTCAATGAGTAACCTTTGTAACGTCGCTCAGCGTTCAAAACTTTCCCATAAGAAATCGACATATATAAACCAGCTTTTTGTCCAACTACATATGTTTAAAATATTTCATCCACGCGGTGTCAAGAGTTCCTTTGTAATACGAAGTTAATAACGCTCACAGTTTATCAACCAAATCTAACAACCAAAAGGGTAACATGGTTACAATGAGAAATAGACTTTTGAAGTTGTCTCACAAGAGGTGCCATAAGAACAATGTAGAGAAGATATATGGAAATTCCGGAATAATGAGTACCTTAAATATTTGTTAAAAGACAATCTAAGAATTGCTTATTATAACTTAAGAACTCTGGATAATTTCTTCTGGCATCTGATCCACATACATCTTGAAAGAACATGGAGAACTTGGAAGACCTCGTGAAAAGTTAATGTCCCTACGAACTTAAATCCAACCCAAGAAATTCGCTTGTATACACCTGAAATACGCAATCTTTCTTGGAAATAAAATAAAAAGGACATTCGGAGATTTCCGTTGTACGAATCCTGCATGCCCTTTACGGTTTCTGCTTAAATTCCAAAAGGAAATTGCCTTCCCCTTTCGTAACTGTAACACAGCTATAGCACTGTTCCGAAATATAGCTTGGTTTATTCCCTATAAATAATTTTAAGTATTTCCTCGGTGCATGTAAAATTTACGTTGTCGTTAGTGTAGGTTTATATTTTAGTGTTATTGCAATTCAGCAGTGCCTAATCAAAACCAAATTCTGTATACTCACGTTGTCCACATGATTCATATTTAAATGCAATAATGGTACTTGTGAACGGTGTATTCGCCAATGACGTACCTACCATTAACAATAAGTGGGCCCTGTATCTTACAATGCAGAGTGTGCCCCTATAATGATAAATCAGTAATCACAGTAATCACGGGTAGGGTATGCAATAACACGTAAATAAAAGTACTAAGTAAATATTTTATTTTAAATGTAAAAACAAAACAAAAAGACATAATATATAAATACACGTAATATTGTTAAAAAAATAAAAAATTAAAAGTTCAATGATTACTGTTATGTAGACTGTAATTGTTGGTTTTCGAATGCAGAAAAAACGAAACCTGACAGACAACGTTTCTGCACTCTCCCCAACATCAATCATAAAGCACACACTCAGAATTCAGAACTTGTCTGGATGGTCATTAATTAAAAGAAGAAAAAGTAACGGCATCAAGTTGGAACTTTGAGGAACTCCAGAGGAAACTGTAACGCTTAGATTATACATAAAATAGGATACGAATAATGCCAGCAACCTCCCAACAAATCCAAAGTGATACAACTTATATAATAACACGTCATGATTTACTCTGTCCAACGGCAATATCCGTCAACACCACGTCTATCTGAGTGATCGCATCCACCTACTCCGCCAATGACTCCGTAAAAAAAAATAAAGAAAAACATTGCTCTGGAAAGTTGGAAACCATAGGTCTATGATAAAACCATGTTACTTGTCTATGATGTACGGTTTGGCGTGATGCATAATTTTGGTATACAATACTGTTTCACATATTTTTGTGTGCACGATTTTGTGTATACCTATTTCGATCAAAAAGTGTCTTTTGACACCTTTGCGTTTGAATGCTGTGGAAATAATTATTAAAAAATATTCTGTTTTTATTCTTTTTTGTATTTTTATCAAAAAATAATTAAACATTGTAATATTATTAACTTAACAAACTTTCAGTCTTCATATATAAAAATTTAATCTTCATATAAAAAATAATAGTCATAAAAAAACGCTGTAAGAAAATATTTCCTTATTCAATACCACACTTTTTACAGATGAATGGTTGTTCTACTAAGCACTTTCCGCATGTGGGTATATTTTTTTAGACAGGGAGCAAATTCTGGTTGCTCTATTACCTGAGCAATACTTTACTTGGCACTTTTTTCCCTTTTTGAAAAGGAAGTGATTTTACATGAGGCTGCTGAAGATGTCGCCATATTTGTTGTTCTTTCATGACGTTCTTTATATTCAGCTGCAAGTTCTTCTCCTAACTGGAATAAAAAATCTCTCCATGAATTATTTTCACCTGTCGTTTCTTTATATACAACCCATGCGTTTATTCCGATCAAATCGAGGATTTCTGCTTTATTCGGCATGCATTGGGTGAACCTACATCTAGTTTTGGTTGGGAACAGCCGTTCTTCAACTGTGGCTGGCTTATAACAATTTTGACTGTTTTCAATGAATGAGTACCATACTTTTGATACCAAAGCGAATTTATCCTCTTCCAAACTTTGCCTTTGTTCGTTTTTTTTAACAAAACGTAAAAATCTTAGTATACGCCATGCCTTATTCCATAAAAACGATGCGTTGACATGTTTTGATCATATGCACCACATATATACAAAATGCCTATAAATGCCTCTAATTTATGTCGGGGTAAACTCCATTGTTTTCCCAAAAGTCTTGGTACTTCCAATTCCGTACATTTTATAATGTATTCCATAATGTGGTGGTCAAATAGTAAATGAAATGCTGTGCTTACCTTCGTAATATTTCTTTTGGCATGTCCAGTTGGAACAGATACATCTTTGAAAATAGTATGATGAGGTGGTCTCATTCATTGTTTTCTTCACTGTCGTCTTCAGAATCTGTCAGCAACCTCATTCTCTTTCGTCTTCTGCTTGCATTCAAAATATCTTCCTCTTCTTCTTCAATGTTTGACGAGTAATTTTCATATTCGCTATCGATCATGGTCACTTTCGAAAAATTCATCCAACTCATCTTTTCTTTCTGCTTGCGAGCCTTCATCAATCTCAGAGCATTCTTCATTTATACTATTTAATTCTTGCAGTACCTCCTTGATTCTTGAAATTGTGGACGTCCTTATAATTAGAAATAAATTAGAATAAATAAACTTAAAGGAAATTACCAATATTATAAACACTTTTACTATTTACTGCGATGTAAATACCAGAACTCCAAAACTTCCGTTGTACAATTTTTTTAAAAACTAATCACTGCAATGATTTGCAGTAAAATGCAACATTGCAAACAAGAGCCGAATATAAAAGTTATACCTATTTTCTGTTATAACTGAAACGGATATCCCCTAATTTCAATTAGAATTGAAATGGTGTTGATATTTATGTATAAAATGGTTTATAACTGAACAATATTATAAAATCTGAAGGTGTCAAAAGACAGCTCATGGTAGAATATGTATATCATATACCTATATTTAGATCCAGGATGAGCTGGGAGAAAATACCGCTAAATCAATTTAACAATTATTATACGAAAAGTTAAAAAAATTAATTGAGAAAATCAAAATTGGGTGGATATACACTTACAGCTTCTATTGTCGAAATTCATTTCACAGTTTATGATTAAAACAATGCGGAACAGCTTCTATTGTTAAGCTTTTTGTTGAAGGAGAGAACAGAGTTGGTGGGGGTACCCTAGCATTGATACACTGGATTGGGTACTCTTTAACATACATTAAAGTATGATTTTGTTCATGAGAATCGCAGCAGCGCATATGGTGTATGTTTTTTTAAATTAAAATTTGTGAAAAATCTCATCTAAATCGCAATTAAATCGCAATTTAAATTTTATGTAATAAAAGATTACTTATATGTATTTTACGCTTGTACCTCAGAATATTATTATTGAACTTATTATCCAAATGATAGTGCAGTATGATCATTTCCCATATATAATATCTTACATTATTAAAATAAAAGATAAGATTGCAGCGGTTAGACTGTAATTTTAATACGCTAGCGGAATTATAATACGCCTGAATTTACATTTTGACTACGCCATATACAAATCACCACATGTTTGCGATTACCTCAACCAAAACCGATACAACAATTCCGTGAAGTCGACGGGTTTCCAATTTAACAATCGATATGTTATTTCGGTCACGTAACATCTCCATTCGAAATAAATCTACTATGCTAGATCAGTCCAATTACTCTTAGTTCCACGAACCCACGTAATCTAGTCGCAAACAAAGGTAGCATAATTTTAGCAAAACCCATTAAAATAGAATAATTTACTTATGTACTGGGCTTGCAAAAAAACAGCCAATTATTTTTCATACACCACATAAACCATATCATTTTTCCACAACAAAAGATTTTCAATTTGAACTGATGTAACACCTGTGATTTATATCTAAATTTTCTTAGCAATGTTAATGAAATCGAAATCTTGTCGAAATACTCAATTACTAATATGAAGGTGAAATTTATTGGAATTTGAAGCGAAAATATTTCCTCACTTTTTATTTTTGACTAAATACTTTTTACGACCCCACTGTCGCCCGAAGCGGCTACTAACCAATACCACACAGTTATAGTTAACAGTCCATGGCATATTATTATTCATATTATCAATCATATTATGGTTGGAATTTTGAGAATTGTCTTAGATTAAATTATACATTTATGCAATTCGGTTACAACTCGGTTATAAACACATAGGATGCACTACTCCAATAACTGGATACCAATTAAGTCAAATTGTCGCAACAGGATATTTTATGGTAGTTAATAACTAATCTAAAGTCAAAACTGAATATTTTCAAAATGGCGTGTTCAATATGGCAGATCAAACATGTTAAATGGGTGAAAAATCAACTGGTGTGGCTCACTCACACGACTTTCCCCCACTTAACCCCTCGACCTTCTTTAAACGGTGCGCTTCTTTAAACAGTAATAGCTTCTTTAAACAATAATAAAATAATATGTTAATTAATGTAAAATATTTTTTAACTTTGCCCATTCTTCAGGCATTTGCTTTTTTGCCCAGATTTGCTTAATTCGCTTCCAAATTTTCTCTACTTGTTCTTTCCCTTCGTGTTGTATCACTTCTATTTGTATTCCATCACAGCTAGCACTTTTATAGTTTTTCATGCGGTTCACAGTCTCTTCTATGTCATTTCTAATACCTTTTCATATTTTTTAATGATGTACAAAGTACTGTAATTCCTCTGGAATCTTTGTAACTTTTCAAAATGACCGGGAAATTGCTGAAATAATATATTTTGTCATCAAATAGCATTCTGATATGGCACAGTGGTTCCAATATGGCTTTCGTAGCCGGATAGTGCAATCTGTTATATTGCACTACATGAATGCTCTGTAAACTAAAGTTTTTCAACATTTAAAAATCCATTAAATTTGATATTTTAGTCCATATATTTACACATAATAAGACTATACATATATAGTGTTTTTATTAGAGTTTTTAATACAGAACGTTTCTTAAGTAGGTAACCAGAGTTCGAGAAATTTCACTCTGAAAGGTTCAAATAAAGATGTGTTCTAAAATGCTTCCTAAAAGTACTGTATACTTCCAATGATGGCGCTTAAAAATTAATTTTTATTAATATCTCGACAAGGTTTGGAAATTTTCACATAAAACTGTTTATGTTATTATTAACAAATGATATTATACAGGGTGTTTGATATTGAGTAGTTTGACTCCTTTTTTGACAAATTGGTGAGTCTCTTTGCTTTTTTGGGCAATGTTTCTTCACAATATAGTTCGTATGCCACAATTACACAAAAAAGAAGTAAAAATTTGACAAATTTCTACACTAATACTAAAATATGATTACAGATGACACCGTTAATCATTATTCTTAATTACTATACATATTACAAAAAATAAATTATTCTGTTCCAATTGGGGCTCTTCTGCTATGTGAGGTGACTATTTGAGGTGGCTATTTGAGGTGATACTGTAGGAGATTTCACACTTGTGATGGAAGCTGGCCTTTTCGGAAGTTTTCGAACGCTCGTTATTAAAGGGTCCGATTCAGAGATGAGAGTCTCATCTCAATTCCAGTTGATGTTGCAAATCGGAGATTTGATACAGTAGTGAAATGGAAACAAAACAAAATGGAAAAAGATATTTTTTCTGCCAATGTCCACCTACGCTCTCATATAGAACCACTGTGCATGGGTACAAATTGTTTGCGTGGGTATAAACATGAAGCAGCGTTTCATTAATTGACACGTTTGTCTGAATATGTCTATAACTTTTATTTTGAGATGTAAACTAAATTCTTTGAGTACCCCCGAGTACTCTGCTTTTTCGTTTTAACACATTATCGTCTGCAAATATAATTTTTATGTTGACTCATAAAATTGCCGGAAAATTTTATGAGCGTGTTTCAAACTTAAAATAAATAGCTGGTTTATTACACAAATAATTGATTCATAGAGGCCAAGGTCGCATAATTTCGGCTTGCGAAATTCGCGCAACGGAGGGAGAATTTTAGTTGCAGAGGCGAAATAATACATCTGGAGTGCATGCGGACGATTCTACTTATCGGATTTAAAGAGTTTTGGCCAACCCAAGATGAAGGGAACAGGGAAATTTATAGCCTTTTAGAAGCTCTCGGCTTATACAAGTGCGAGTTGCGGAATTTTCGCTGCACATAACCAAACTCGATCACCATATGTCTAGCTGTATTTTTGCATTTTCCGTCATTGGTATTTTACATTCGAGTTTAGATTATTTTTTTTTAGATTTCGGTTATACTAATATTTTGCCAAATATTTTGCTTTTAAAACCAAAGAAAGCTTGGGGTTGAAACCGCAGGATTTAGTTAAATTTTTGTAATATTTGAATAAATTAAAGATTGATGTTTTCTCAATAGCAATCGTAAAAACGTCATTTCAAGTGTACTTTATAATTAGCGATGAAAAGTAATTGAATATTTCCCAATATTAAAATTTCGACGAGTATTTATACAGACTTTTATTGAAAATAATAGTGTAATAAATATCGCTTACTAATATTTTCGGTTCTATAAAATTGTGAATAAAACCATTCGTGAGATTTAAACTGAATAATAATGTGCTACACTTTTCGTAAAAGCGAATAAGAGAAAAGCTGGTATGACGAAGAACCTTGACAAAGTTTACGACCGGAAAAAGTTGGCAACCGGGCAATTGCATTAGCTGTCTTGAGTCATGCCGGTAAAAAGCCGCAAAGTTCCATAATTACTTTTTGCTTTTACTTTTCCAGAGTTCTCACGGAAAACAGCCGACAGATGTCGAGGAAAATGCTTTTGTTTCCTGCACTAACCAGTACCGCGACAGTACTTTAGAACAAAGCTCTGAAAAGCTCTGACATTACCTTTGCTTTCACACGGATCAGTTAATGCTTACTCACCGTAAGCAAATGATCTCGCTAGCTGTCGACTTTAGGGCAGATGTTATTGTTGAAATACATGGCACGATAATCTGGGTTATGATAGAATGGCGAAACATTAATCATAAATATTAAATTGTTGCAGTGTTCATTAGGAATTATTTAGCTACACAATATTAAACTGAGGAGTAAAGGTAAAGTAATACAAGATGAGAAATTGATGACAAGAAAAATAGTTTACCGCACATTTACGGTAAGTTGTATTTACTAGCTTAGATACGGCATGTACATTCTTACAAACGTATATGACACTTGTATTTATTGTTGTCACAGAAGAAAAATAGTTGTGCAGTACTATCTTACCCTGACCGAATAAAATTATTGCTTAACGTACCATTGGCATTTTATATAGAAAAGGGAATTACACTGAAAGCTAACACTGAAAACTAAACTACAGCAAACCGCATTTATTAACTTTTATTTGAGGTTAATTATATAACGAACATAATGGTTTTATAATATATGTATATTCTTCGAGATGAAGGGGTTAACATTCGGATACACGGTATAACCTTACAGTGAAATGATCTACGTCCATGTCGGATTTTAGGCTTCAACCACTCCTCAATTCCCCAAGAATCCAAGGATCAGCTTCCAGGAATCAATTACTGCTTCCAACGTACAATGAAAGACATATATGTATATGGTCGAACAGGAAAAGGCACCAAAACAAGCTTAAATAAAGAAATTCTCTTTTACCTCTAGATAGTAAACGGCTAAAGATGACTTCAATAAACGTGTGGTTCAATAAAATGCTTCCAAAAATAAAACATGCAATTCCTCTTTATCCAAGCAACTAATGAAAATTAAATCTTTTCATCAGATAAAAATGAATCTAAATTTTTAAGAAAACTTAGTATCGACCAACTCTAGAAGATTTTATTCTTTTTAACACAAGCCAGTTTTGATGTTGCTCCTTGGAGATCTCCACCGGGGGAGAGTGATCCCAGCTACCCCTCAACATTATAAACAAATTTTGAGCAAATAAAAATTATCAACGTCATCTAACGACTGGACAAACCGTAACCTCTTAAACTAACAAAACCTTATGTAGCAGAGAAACGACCCGCTGCACTCTCAATTTATAGATAATGAAACAGGCATGTTTATGATTTACGAAATTTTGTGATTTTTTTGTAATAATTAAAAAAAATTAATGTCAAAAAATTCAGGCAAAACAGAATTAACAATAACACAAATATTGTTAGTTCTGTTTTGTTTTAAATTGTAAATTTACGAGTGTTTGAGTTAGTTGTAGTTTATGACTGTTTATGACAGTGGTTTAATATTGAAAATAAATCTTTTTATTTTATTATATTTAATTGTACGAAAATATTATTAATTAATTATTGTTATAATTATGTTTGTTGGTGGAGTGATCTATGTTAGAATAGTGAAACTAAAGTTTATATATATATATATATATATATATATATATATATATATATTATTTGAAAAGGATGCCTGCAATGTCTATATAAGTACTCTAAGTCTAACTCTATATTTTAACATTGTCTATTTCATACAATTCTAGTACATGGGCCTTTATTCTTAAAGTTAATAATTTTACTGTTTTTATTAGGGCTGACATCGCGGTTGCATCTATATTTTTCTTTGTCTATAAGACAACTCAAAGAATAAAAACAAAATAAAAATTCAGCCTTTAGAAGACATTTTCTTACATACAACCACAATTTCAGCCGGAAGGTAGAAATTATAGTAGAGTTTCATTTGCTTTGAAAATCCCTACTTACTATATCTATATACCATAACTTTGTGGAAAATCAGAAAAATCAACTTTTGACTCCATTTTCCTTCATTTTACTCTCTTTAGTGTAACTTGTTTATATTATAGGTAATTGCAAGATGTCAATAATGATTAATTGCAACGGTAACATTGTAAAAAGAAGACATTTTGAGAAATTGTTTATTTACAACTTAAAGACAGAATATTAATAGCAGGTATAGGTATACATGTTTATGCATGTAAATAAAAATTATGTGCAGTAACATTGTTATTACACATTAGCAACGTCTGGTGCGCTTGCGTGTTGATGGGCCTGGTTCGTCAACCTCAGCTTGAGGAGCAGACGAGCATTTTGCTTGTTCTTCAACAGCCTTGATCTTCATAGAGTCTGTTGTACCATCATTATCAACCTGGTCGTCAAAGTTATCGTCGTTGTTGGTTTGGTTGATGGTATCCCAGACATCAGCTTCATCATCTTCTTCTTCTGGGGAAATAATGTCATATACATTTTCGCCGTTGACCCCGTTACACCGGCACATTTGAATTGGCTGAAGGAGACCGTCAGAGCTGCGAACCACCCCCATTCTTCAGGAGGGATGTTGTTTCCCAGCCAAGCTTGTACCTGATGGTAACATCGGAGGAAACGATGCTGCGCAGCCTCTTGCGTTGGTGGTAGCCTGTGCATCCACTACAGTGCGACAATGAAATTTTCCCCAGCCTCAAAATGTTACAAAACTTTGTCAAAAAGAGCGGATGTATCGCATACGCTGAATGCATGAATGAAAAGAACATTATTGTTATATGTTTATACACATCGAACCGCGACGTGTGATCCAAAATTTTTCTGAAGGTAAGAAACATAACTTTTGGCAATAGATGTGAAGGAAACATTTCGAGGCCAAGTTACTTTGTGAAGAAGGTACCCTCCGTCAACAACAAAAAGACCTATCCTTTCCGATCAGCTCTAGGTTGTTTAATGGGACGAATGCACTGTAAAACAAGGATTTTGTGCCTTTTCTCATCCCTTCTTCAGAGAATAGATACATTGGATAGGGAGCAAGTTCATATGTTAGTAGGGTCATCATGTCTTCATCACGCTGCTTCATTAAACAACCCCTTTGGAAGAGAATCAATGGATGAATAGAAGTAATTTTAACGTTTCCGAATCTTAAACTGCTGACAACAGAAGCCAAAGTTACTATCTTTTTTCTTGAATTTCGCACTCTTGAAATTATCTCCAACAATTCTTTTGACTCCTGTCTATCCTATCTCTCCAACCAAATAGCAGTTAACGTCAGCCTCTCCAATAATCCCATTATTGATGGACATTATGGTAATCAATTTCGGTGAAAGGTGGGTGCACTAACAACAAATCTCGCAGTTTGGTTGAGTCATTAATGTCTCTATCAATGCGGGAACTTCTGGCATCCACGTGCTGTTCAGAAGTTTCAAAGCCAACTTCACAGTATACCTATATTTCATCGCATATGTTTTGCATATGAATCATTCCGTTCGAAAAAGGTGTCATTTTCGGAAAGCTGTAGCTCACTTAGTAATGGGATTAGAAAAAAACCGTTCTTAAAAATTTCGTTAGAAATGAAATTTGTAGAGAATTTAATGCTCTTTCTTTT
The DNA here is from genome assembly GCA_033557515.1 of Diorygopyx duplodentatus. Lineage (NCBI taxonomy): Eukaryota > Metazoa > Arthropoda > Insecta > Coleoptera > Scarabaeidae > Diorygopyx > Diorygopyx duplodentatus. The sequence continues at coordinate 896 of JAWQRJ010000738.1, read as the reverse complement.
TGTCATTTTTTCACGCTCACTAAAAAAATGTTTTTATTGTAAGATCATATATTGTAAAAATCACAAAAGAGTAACATTATTTGTCCCTTTCCCAAGAAACCCACCAAAGTTTCTATTTGCATTGTCAGCACACACTGCTGCGACTTTGCTAGCTAAATTATTTTTTTTTCAAAATTTCAATGATTGAATTTGCAATTATTTCAGAATTTTCCCCTGGAAGTGATACCAAATCTAAAAGTTTTATTTGTGTTCCTAGTTTGTAACCAAAAAAACGACTTAGTAGGACGAAAGTAGGAAATAATTTAATATTTTTATGATTTGAGGCATCTGTAAATATTGTTAAAAAATATTATAGTATTATTATTATTAGTATATTATTATTATTATATTTTTTAAAGTTACCGAAAGTTGCTCATTTCCATAAGGTGCAATATATGTTTTATAATCGCTTCACATTTTGTGCGAGTACAAGTAAACTTTGGCACAATTAAAATACGTATAAGTTTAGAAGTGCAGTCCATGGATCGAAAGTTTTGATTATGTATTATTGTATGGTAGGCAACTACTGCTTTAGCTATGGCTAACTGTTTACTTTATCTCCAAATTCTACTTTACGAAAATAACTGCTTAATTTTGTTGAGGACGCTGAGGTAAATAATGATTTCTTGTGTTTATCTGATGGAACATATCTCGTAATGCCACTTCTACCCCCCGAGTCAATCGTAAAATCACTGTGACAAACCTCACAGAAAACATTATTTTTAGTTTTGCTCTTTTTTGAAAAAGGAAATTCTTTTTCTAATTCCAGTGTAAAAGTACAGAGTCGTTTCTTTGACATGGATATGGAAAATTAATTAATTCAGTATTACAAATTTTATATTCTAGTTAGCAGGAAG
>JAWQRJ010000737.1:0-18665 GCA_033557515.1 Diorygopyx duplodentatus | reverse complement strand
GTTGATTAGGATTCCCTACGCCTGTACTGATAACGTGAACGTTGTTTTGTTGCATTTACTATACCAAATACGGCAGTATCAAATTTTTAAATCTATGGCTGGATCTATGGCTAACTTCACACCAGTCTTCTTAAAGAACTGCATTGTATACCCGCCTGCGGAAAAAGCGCTTTCAGTCTCTACGCTAGTTGGTTTGAGGGTCAGCATATAATCATAAATTACAGATAGGTTTTCACCTCTGACTCCCCCACTTTCATAAACAGTCATTTCTTTTTTTAATAGTACTTTAAATTTCATTTGAGGTCAGTTTAGTCGGTTGCATACATAATATAACTGCACAATTTGAATTTTATAAAATAAATAATGTCTGTTTCAAAGTCAACTTAGCAAGAGAAATGTGGTGATGATAAAAAAACTATTTCAAAAAATTGAATGATGGACTTATTGTAAAATGCTCATTATGTTCAAATGTGAATCTCACATTGGAACAAGAACTGGAGATCCAACTTAAGCGTGAGAAAGAAAACTTCATAAAACGGAAACTAGAACTGAGAAGAATTATGATAAGATTAGGATTATGTATAGGATTATCATAATCCTTCTCAGTTCTAGTTTCTTTCCGTTTTATGAAGTTTTCTTTCTCACGCCTGAGTTGGATCTCCAGTTCTTGTTCCAATGTGAGATTCACATTTGAACATAATGAGCATTTTGTACTAAGTCCATCATTCGATTTTTGAATTAGTTCCATAAGTTTTTTTATCACCATCATCACTAACATTTCTCTTGCTGACTTGACTTTGAAACAGACATTATTTATTTTATAAAATTCAAATTGCGCAGTTATATTATGTATGCAACTGACTAAACTGACCTGAAATGAAATTTAAAGTACTGACTTTCGTAATAATAAATAAATAAATACGTACGATGTACGAACAGTGTATTACTAACGTAAGCTTTGTTGTTGGTAAATGGAGTAGCAAAAAAAAATCGCTGCGCCAGCTAAAATTCAATGAAAATAAGTATCGAAAACAACACGGCGGAAGTTCGACTAAACAGCAAGTCGCTCGCACCGAGCGATAGTGATTCTAACAAAGCGGCAATGTTGACTTTTGTGCCGTTCGCGCGCGATTATTTGGAAGTTTTATTATTTGCGGATCCGCATCGCTGAATCCAGCACCTGGCACTGGATCCAGCAAGCCGAAAAATGTACTGGATCCAGCCGGATTGCTGGATGAAGCAATCCCTACAAGTAGGGATCCAGCAAATGCAATTCCTACTTGTAACCTATTAGTAGGTTCCTTTATTACATAGAAAATTAAATGTTTGGTAAGAGAATTTGTTAGTTTCATAATATAATATTAAATTTGACTAAATAAATAAAACTACTATATTTTGTTATCAGGGTTTTGTCCTAATAACCTATAAAAATACAACACACTTTGCGATGTGTAATGACATTTTACAGGATAGTTTTTAAATGTTTTTGAATGCACTGTGTCACATTTTTCCCTGGTTTAAGTGACACCTATGGGCAGTTATAGCTGTAAAAATTGTTAACGAGAAGTGGTTATATTTACTCCAAATATATGTTCTGTGGATGTATGTTCTCCTTAAAACTTTTTATCGACGTACCAAATACGTGCATATCTAAATGCGCAGTACTTAGTTTACAGTTAAGACGTTTATACCCAACACAAGCATATCTCATATTTAAAAAAAAGTCTATGTATTAAGCAACTAATCACATAAGTGGTTTACAATTTTTGCACTCCACACTACAAGTTCACCATTTTAATCCCTAGTTTCCTAGCGGTAACACCGTGAAACCACATGATTTAATCGGTTTAGTCCCAGTTAATTCGCAATGTGACCAGTATAAATTTTAGTTTACTTCAACGCTAAACACTGTATGGTTACTAAGCATACTCGATAAGTTCTGCTTTCAGCGCACATCAGCAGAAAAAGGCTAGAATTCATTATACATTTTTTAAATGCACATGTTTTGTGCACCTTTATGTGGCTTTTAATTGGAGATTTCAACTTTTAATTGGACATTTAAGAAAGTAAATTTAAATTTTAGAAGAAAAATAAACTCCATTGTAATTTTGAAATACCTACCCCGAAAAGTGTGTTAAATGTCTGGTTTAAATTAGGGGTCAATAAGAAACTGTTGGTAGAAACGACATAACAAATGAAGCTTGTTTATAAGCAGTATGGAAATGTAACGAATTTCAACAAACTGTGAGAAACAAGGGACTGTTTGCTTCATGGCAACAACCAAAACTAAAACTGAACGATCATTTATCGTCAACGCTTCAGGTCTGTTCTAATCCCGGGGTTTCGTTGTTTAACCTTCTTTTCGAAGCCATATTGAGCGAGAGCAGCACAATGTAAATAGCGCCCGGTCAAGGGGGCGAACAGTACCGTATACTCTGATTGGAATACAACAAACAACGGACGTTTCTTTTGCAGCCTGCGAGTAAATTCACGAACCTCCCGCCGGACGCAGAGAAAGGAACTCTTTGTTGTCCGGCGTATAGAGAGAGTAGGTAGACGGCCCTGGGCACCAACCTCGCCGACAAAGTATCGTTTTCTCGTTTCCTATTTGGAGCGATAACATAGGAAACGGCGGATAAATACGGCGAAGATCGTGTCGCCTGGTCTTCACGTCCAGGTGCTTCATGAATAATTCTTGGGCCGTGGCGAACAAACGCTTTTGTAGCGCCTTACAAATCTATAAAATCCGCTAAGGCGCTTTTTAAGTCGCGCTTATCGAAGACGGAAAATTCAATTGCGAGTCCTCGACTCGCTTTGGTGAACATCCATGACCTGGACGGCTGAGTCATTTAGAAGATGTTTGCTTTTTCCTGCTATTAGGGATGACTTGAAATGGAAATGAGTGTACATTAAGTGGTGGACAACTTATCGACAGAGTCATAATTTACGATAGGTGATATCATTTGGAAATTGATTTAATTTCTATCTAACAAATGGAAGGTACGAACCAGATGTCACAGAGTTTGATAACATATTTTCTTTGGTAGTCGTACACAATTAATATACATTCGGTGAAAAAGGATTTTTACAGTTCCTATGTTTTGGACGGTGGAAGTTATCCTAAAATTTTTAATATTTACAATACCTCTACCGCTCTAAATATTGTGACAATGTAAAGCGCAGACCATGTCGAAAACTTTGGTATAAAGCGTCCACCTGGTGTTCTTGCAGATATGCAAATATCTGACTGAAGGATCTGATGATGCAAATGTGAACTAACTCAATATTCCTATATCTCAGGCACCTTCTCAACAGAATTCCACGTTAACCACCACATGGCACTTGATCACGTGCGACATATTGTACGGTATTTTGTCAAATCAACATTTTATTACACATACATCACACTAATTTATCACATGTATATTTTATCTGTTAATAGGCAATATTTTATTAATTCCAAGAAAGGAAGGAATGTAATGATTTTTACCAATCAGTATGTTCTGAAATTAATTTTAGATTTGTAGCACCTTTATTCGTCGACCGGTTTCGGTATCATAGTACCATCATCATGGACAAACATGGACTTTTTTATTACAAAAGTATCATTATAAACTATAATTAAAATTACGTGTTAAATTATTGTAAACTTAAAATTAAGTGTAACTTACGTTCTACACCACTATGAACTATGTTAACGTTGGAATCTCAATCTTGATTGGTTGTATTGTACATCGATGAAATTTAATTAGATGATGAAGTTACTTAAGAATAAAGTATTTCTAAAAAAACATGCTTGCTATACTGAAGGTTAGGATGGTAGTATTAAACGGAAATGCGGTCGAACAAGTTTTATATGAAAGTGTATAGCGTTATGCGCGCGAATAATCTGGATTTTCAATTTCAAATTATAATTTGAATTTAAAAAATTACATTGTTATGTTGTATAAGTTATGATTATAACAGTTATATGATTTTTAATATTTATAGATAAAATCCTATATCAATTATTATTAAAGTAAAATTATATTAATGTAATTTTAGAAAGTTAAAATGTTTAATATAATAAAATAGCGAGTTATAAGTTGAGTTATAAGCATCAAAAAGAAACTTCACTCATTAATTAATAATAAAATGAACAAAATAAAATAAAATGCAAAAAAGCGGAAAAGGGTAAGAATAAAGGTATTTAAAAGTTTGGAAAAATGTGGAATTGATTGTTTAATAATAAGTATGGAAAAGAATTGAGATTGGTATTAAATTTAAAGTTCTGTAGATAAATAAGAGTTTTATAATTATTTATTTCTTTTATTATCATCAGACACCCGTTTAGTGTCTGATGGAATGGTAAATATGTGAAATATTATTTTCTAGTGATCGTTAAATAGTAAGGTTTGTGGATGGTTTTTTCTAAATGAATCTATTTCGTAGCTTTTGAATAATTCCATTAAGTAGCTTTTATTAAGTTGTTGAATTATTTTGATATTATCGAATGTAAAATTAGGATTCATTAAAATTTAGTGTGTGCCGAAGTTTGAATTATTGACTCTAATTGACAGAAGAATTGACTCTAATTTCAATTCTTCTGCCAGTCTCCCCTATGTATGTAGCATTGCAAGTTTCACATGTAAGAGTGCATACACCATTTTTATCTAGTAATTTGGTAGGAGGTTTACTATTGCTAAGTATGTTTTTTAGATTATGGTTTGTTGTAAGGGCAAGTGAGATGTTCAATTTTTTATCAATGTTTTTAATTTTGTTACTGATTTTGCCTTGGTATGTGATGACTCTATAGATTGATTTAGGTTTATCTTCCGTATGTAATAGTGTTGTTTGGTTATTATGTCCAATATTGTATTTTTGAAATATATTATTAAAATAGTGGATGTCGTAACCATTGTTAGAAGCAATTTGTTGTATAATGTCTAACTCTTTTTTCATGTTATTAAAACCGAGAGGAGTGTTTTTTAGTCTGTACATATAAGAAATTTGATTTTTTAATTGATGGGTCATGAAAAGAATTAAATGGAATAATAGCGTCGGTTTGTGTGGGTTTTCTATAAATGTTATAATTAATTGTAATTGGATGTTATTAAAGTGACATCCAAAACATTTAAGGTGTGATTATTATCTAATTCTGTGGTAAATTTTATTTTAGGGTGTAATGTATTTATATAATTATGAAGTTGATTTATAATATTTATATTTGCAGTGTCAATTATGACTAGAATATCATCCACGTAACTGTTCCATAATATAATTTTGTTAATGAATTCGAAATTGCTGTTGTGTATAATTTCTTCTAAATGGTTCATGAAAATGTCACTCATGAGACCGCTAAGTGGGGAACCCATAGGTAAACCTTCAATCATTTTGTAATATATATTGTTAAAAGTGAAGTGATTTTGGTTAATGCTGCAAGCAGTTAAAAGTTTTATTAAAAGTTATTAGCATCTGTGTTATTGTTTGTGTTGACTGATTATTAATGATTTGTGTAGCAATGGAAATTGTTTCTTTGTCAAATGATAAAGTTGTAAATTCAGAAGGTAGTATTAAATTGTGGATGTTATCAAATAAGTTTCAACGGTTTTTTATAGCATATTAGTGGAGATTAGAATTGGTCTTATTGGCATACCATTTTTATGCATTTTGGGGAGTGAATGTAGGGTTTGTTGGGTTCACAGGTAACGCTTTTTTAGGAATAAAATTATATTTGTTTAAAATTTCTGATGTATTTTTTATGATATTTTTGGAATTAATGTGAACAGTTAGATTAGGGTTTCTCTTTATCTCTACAAAGTTATTTTCTTGTATGAATTGTTCTGTCTTTTGAATGTAATCTACGTTATTCATTAGGATTATACCAACGTTTTTATTACCTGTTGTTACAATGATGTTCTCTTCTTTTATCCTCTTTTGTAGGTTCCGTAGCGTGATGTTTTTTGATCTATATGTATTCTTATGTGATGTAGGTTTTCTTCTTTTCTGGTGGTTGTAATAATTTGTTTTTTGATTTCTTCTTCTTCTGGATGGTTTTTGATACCTGCTTCAATATCTATTGTCAATTTTGGAAAGTTGATTTCCTTGTATCGAGCATATTTATGTCCTTTTTGAAGAAGTGTTTCCTCTTTTTTTTGTTAGTTTCGGAGATGAAAGATTAGTAAAACGGGCGTGAAATTTATGTGAACTGTCGAATTGTATATTTGGGATTTATTTTGATTTTAATAATTCTGTTTCTTTTTGTGTTTGTTAGTTATTTTATGAAGTGTGATTTGATTGAGGAATTTAGCTTTTGAAATGTATTCTGTATTCTATTTTGAAATATTATAAAGGTTGTATAATGTTATGTTGTAATTATTAACTTTTTTGTATTGTTTTCTAGTTTCTGTTTTCTTAAATTGTTGTTTTCATTGGAATACTTTATTTCTATTGATTTGTTTAGGAAATTTAAAATTAGCAAAAGTAGGAATTAAATTGAAGTGTAGACATGTTTTGATAAATTTGATGTTTAACAGTGATTTATGTAGTTTAAGGTGTATAGTTTTCCATTTGTTCAGAGTTAAGCTTATTATTCATACTGATTTAGAAAAGTCTGCATTACTGATTTAATTAAAAAATCCAAGAAAAGAAGGATCCCCCTTTCTTGGAATTTTTAATTAAATCAGTAATACATACTTTTCTAAATCAATATTTTATTACTTTTAAGTAGAAAATATACTCTAAGTTTAAAAACGGCTGCAAAATAATAAAGTTATATCAAATATGTTATTTGACTATACGTGAATCTGCAAACGCTTGATTGGTCCTTTCTTCGTAGCCCGTCGGAAACAATCCAAACACTCGATGAATTTAATAACACACGTAATTCAGTCGTCAATTTAGCAGTACCATTAGAATTACTGGTTTACTGGTACCATTAGGCAAACTCACAAGCTGAAACCTCCATTACCGTAAGTGGAAGATATCTGGCACTCAATTTCACAGAAGCCGATTTGTGTGTCTAGTTAAGCCTAGTAGCGAAAACGTAAAATAGAGCAAAACAGTCCAGCGAGATATATTGTCTGATCTTCACAACTGGTAGTTTGTTCAGAGTAACACCGCCAAGTAGAGAATGCAACCTTCGTGATAACATGAATCGTTGTTTTCAAACGTCTTCACATCCGACGAATTCACACAGTCCTCATCCGATTTTCACTCATTTTTCCCAAGAGTAAACAGCCTTTCAGTTAGCATAGAGGAAGCGTTGGCCACAGTATTAGAAAATTAGATAATAAACTGACCACAGGTGACGACCATATTCCTTGTTTTTTAGTTAAGGACTGCACCTGAATTCTTGTCGAACCACTGATCGTTCTCATCAACTTTTCCCTGCAAACATGCAAGCATGGGGTATGTCTAGGGTATGTCCATTGTTGAAGAAGGGAGACAAAACAGACATAAACAACCACCGGGCCATTGCCTTGATTCCTACCTTCGCCAAGATATTGGAGTCGTATTTGTCTCATTGTTCCATCCCATATTTCTCCATCCCAACACAATTCTTATCCAAGCACTCAACTATCTCCAATCTTGTCACTATATCCCAAGAAATTGCTGTTACCCTGAATGATGGAGAATAGTTAGACGTGATATATACACATTTTTCAAAAGTCTTCGATACAATTGATTACTATTTACTACTAATCAAGCTGACTACGTACGATCTAGCGGGTTCCTTTATCGACTTTTTAGGCTATATCTAAAACCCATCGTAGAAATTGTGTGCTATAACGGCTTTAGGACTTTTACATACCTGTCAACATCCCTTCAACCTATACATCAACGATTTAATTGTAATAAACTTCCATCGATGACTTGAAAGTGTATCAAATATTTGTGCCAATCAGCTTCCTATACAAGAAGAGCAAACAAATTGGATGCCATATACTTCTTTGGGGATGTCGTTATTAGCTGTGAAAACTTCACTAGTGACCTGGCGAATTTATTTGCAAGTTTGGATGATAAATCCCAGTGGATTTATCATCCAAACGTGAAAAATTTACCAGTTTGGCCGCCATCAGATCATTGTATTTTGTCCTCGTCGCCAGCAGTTTTGGAATATGCATCATTAAGTTAGAATATGCGCATCCCAGGAAGGTTTCTGAAATAATTATCTTTCAGAATGGATGGTGTAACAATCCTGAACGTAACATTGATTACAATGAGCTTCTAGTTAGGCACAAGTTCTCTTCATTGTCCTTTCGCCGACAAAACACCAGCGCTGACTTCGCTATAAAGCCTCAACATAATTGCTCCTTAGCCTCTTTGCTTGAAAGAATTAACATTCTAATACCCCGATTTGGCTCCAGATCGGAACACGGAACACCTTAATGACTCCAACACCATGTACCAACGCCTCGCTCCGAGCAGGGCGTTGGTAAATAAACATTCCAAACGGTCGCTGGAAGTTAAACAAAGATATGAATATTTTAACAACAAATGTAACAATAATATAAACTCTAAAACTATAACCATCGTTTTCTATGAACGCGTGTAAAAACTGCCGTCATAAAGTGATAATAAATGTAAACTAAACCAATTTTTAATTCATAATAATTCTATTTTTACATCCTTTCCGCTATTCCATAGTTGATGCCCTAATATTGTAGAGTAAGTAATTTTAAAACTTTTTTGGCTGTTCGAACTTTCCACTGAAACGCATCAGTTCAAACAATAACAAAAAAATAGAGCAAAAATAAACAACTTTCTCGTTACACCTTTAGGCAAGAGAAAGTGACCATACATTTTGTCACTTTTGTCTCACAAATATTAATCCATAATTTAGAATATAATCCCAAATTAAGGATTTATTGCAAATATGTATCTCTAAATATAACTATAACTAGCACAGTAAGTATATCATATGATCAACAACCTTACGGGTTGATTTGACAGCAAGTCACTCTTCGATTAAACCGCAGGAAAAATAATTCTAAAAAATTCTGAAACCGCACAGACTGCACGAGAAAAAAACAGTAATAAAGCAGCAGTTGCAAATAAACAAGAACAAACGAACAATTCCCAGATCGTTGGCGACCGTAGGCCGAACGCCACGAAGAGTAACTCTGCATGCATTCTCCCTCAAGCCGTCATCTCAGTTAATAATCCAGCAATTAAATCCCCCAATCGCTTTAAAAAAAATCGGAAGTACACATACTTAAACGCGTAATAATTGTATTATTAGACTTTTGTAATCATATACCAAAAGCTCTTTTATAATGTTTGTTTGCTGTACACCATTCTATCGTAAAATTTGGACGACCTACCTCTTACGAAAAAATGGTGATCTTTTACATTTCGGGATTTATATCAATGAGTCAAAGTGTTATATATAGTTAAAGTTAGATTAAAGCAAGTCTATTCTGATAAATGATATTGTTCCGGTGGATTTTGTTCTTTTTGCTGTATTAAAAGTAACAAACAGGTATTTAAATAATACTGGTTTTTTAATAACACTTTTGATAAGGTATTTTATTTTATTTTTTATTTTAACATTCGATCGATACTGTATAATAGGCATTAATAATAGGAATGAATTGTATGTTTTAGATAAGAATTACTTATATTTATTTAGTTCAATGAATTCTATTTATTTAATTTTGAATTTCGTTTTCCTACATCCAACGATGCAGAGTCGAATTCTATAAAGTATATAGTTTCAACGCATAGCCAACAATAAGCACAAACGCCATATTTCCAAAATTATTCAAATTATATCTGCGCTTTTTACTTTCTTTAGCTATTTGTCGTTACCCATTCCACCTAAATGTGACCACACCGATCACTTTACTAACAGAATGTCACTCTACTAAAAATGTCGATAGCTCCAATAGTTCCAAACATTTACATGTAGTTGCTTTGTTTTTCTAGTAATTCGAGTCTACCATTCAGTCACATTTGGACAGGAAAAGTAATTAATTTTTTCTGCAATATCCGAGTAATCTCCATCATACAGATTGAAGCGTGCAAATAAATATATCTACACTACGTACCTAATAAACCAGATTTTCCCGTTTTATTAATTTAACGTAGGCAGTAATCAGCTATATAATAAACGATTGTGACAGTTCGTATGCTGAACAAGCGTGTTTTAGCATACATGAGATATGATAACGAAATACACTGAAACTTGCCCGATAAACAGTACACACTTAGTTATCTTTCGCTGTAGAGAATTCTGGCGGTACAAGTCGCAGGGCAACATTTAAACAGGTGATATGTGTCATAGTTGATAATAATGAGTGGACATGACTTCATATAGATAATAAATGTGATATTTTTCAAGTTTAATATGCACGCAGAGCATGACAAATGATCTCAGTTATGAAATTAATTATACGAAGTGTGTTCTTGTTGAATGCTTATTGCACACTGCATTGTGCATGAATCACCTAAATATCTGAAATATTTATTGACCATATTTATAAGAACAATAGTTACAACCAACCTTTTTATAAAGAGGAAGCAAGCGTATAAGAAAGCGACAAAGTTATGGCTTATAAAGCGGCAACATATCCCATAAAACCCGTTAAGGTAGCTTCAAATTCCAAAAAGATAGTTTTTATAGTTTACAATCTTTCTTTGGATATAAAATGTTTTTTTTATTGACATAAATACACATTAGCAGTTCTGTTGTTTACACCTACAGGGTCGTAACTGGAATTATATGTTATTACAAACCGCAACGATTTTCCTCTTTTATTGCTGTGGTTTACGTTAGTGATAACACAACTTTCAGCAATGTAATTATTAGATTTCACACATTATAAATATTAGTGTGTGAAAATGCTTGGCAGCAAAGACTTCGTAAAGACTTGTTTATATTAAAGGAAACATTATTTAGAAACAAAAACTATTAAAACTTCTGAGGAAGCGGCCTAGGTAGGTATTTAAGAGAGAAACTTACTCAAAACAAGAAATTTATTGTTTTCTTCACCAGGGGACAAACTGCTCAATAACAATACATGTTATTGAGTAGTTTGATTTATTTTTTGCATCGTCCAGAAATGGACGAACATATGGCTTATCGACGTATGGAGTTAGCATTGATCTAATAGGAACATCTAATCCATCATTTATCAGATCTCGATTGTTAATTAAGCTGTCTGAGAGAAATGAAAGAGTTAAAATGATCAAACTATGCAAAATTCCTTGTGTCGTGGTAAGTTAAAATTGATTAAAATTATTCACGAACAATGGGTAAACAAATGGAAATTCTATAAACACGTGCCTATTACACTACACAAAAGCCATTTTTTGTTGCGATTATTGGTAACGTTCCAACTCGAAATTAAGTATAATAAATTAAGTATAAAATAAAAAAATAATCAAAAAAAGAATACACACAATACAGAAATTATCGACCAATAAAAACATGCATAAGATTACAAACAATGAGACCCAATTCTTGTATATCTGTTCTTAAATTGGCCGAATTTGGTTGATGTACACCATGTTGATGTACACCATGTCGAGAAACATCCTATTTTATACTTATCAATATGGTCCAAAATCCGTCAAGGTGGCCTGTCAACTTGGGTAAAATAAAATACATATAACCATGTAGGTAATTTGTTGCCATTGTTCCCAGTTCCCAAAAAGCGAGGTTTCTGCCAGTTTGACGGCCAAGCTGGCGAAATCCAACCAAAAATGTCAGTATTTTGAAACCTTGATACACGGAGATTTGTAGCTGATGCCAGGTTAACGGCGAAGCCGACACAACAAGCTAATTAGTTGCCGTAAATCCAATGGGAAGATCAATGATCTTCCCATTGCCCAAAAATTGACGTTCTTGTCATCTTGACGGTCAAGCTGCAAATTAGTTGCTAATTAGTTGCTATAACCGTGATTTTATCGCTCCATCCACTTTCGAAAAATCCGATAGAAAGATCCTGCCAGGTTAACAGCTTGGCCGTTAATTTGCAGGATCTTTTAATTTTTCGAAAATTCCTGTGCGATTATGGTAATAAATTGGCAAGTAATCAGCAACAAATTTACAACGATCGAGTTTTTCAAAATAATATTTTTTTAGGGTTTTGTCAGCTTGCCCGTAAGTTGGCAGGACGTTAATGACTGAAACAACAAAATTGCGATTATGGTAACTAATTAGCATCTAATTAGCAACACATTCCTATGCATCGAGTGTTTAATAAATAATAGTTATTTAGTTTGTTCTTTAGTTTGCCAGCTTGGCTGTTTTCCTGGCAGGATCTTCGATTGTTCGAAAATGGGTGCAGCCACCAAATCGAGATTATGGTATCTAATTAGCATCTAATTAGTAACAAATTCCCATGCATTGAGATTTTCAAAGTAATGATTTTCCAATTGGTTTCTGCTAGTTTGATGGTTAACTTGGCAGGCTCTTCAAATTTCCGTGTATCCAGTTTTTCGAAATAATGATATTTTGGTGGGATTTTGCCAACTTAAGAAGGCGGCAGAAACCTGGACTTTTGGGAAATGGCTGAGGCCAAGAAATCGCGATGCAGCAACTAATTAGCAACAATTCCGTCAGCTTGACGGACGTGAACAGAAGAGCAAGAATTATGGCGACACCACATCTAGAAATGTGGCGACACCACATCTAGTGATATGGGAACAATGTGATCGGAAAGTTTGAAACTATTAATCTGGTTTACAAGCCTGAAAGAGCCTTTTATGTTATTTTGATGTTATGAGGAGAAGGATTGAATTAGAGTTTTGGCAGGTTTTATGTGCGGAAACTGATAGAAGAGATGATCAGCCTGAGGGAACATCATCAGCTTTGTGTATTTTGATGGACCATAATGCCTAGCTCCCAGGTAGTTGGGACGCGTGCTGTTCTGAAGTCAGCTTTAACATTTGTCCATGAAACCTCCTTTTAGTAAAAGGTATTGCCAGTACCTAAATCCTAAGGTACTGGCAATTACGTACCTATTTCAAAATTGTAATATCAAAACTGGATATTTTTGGATTGGTTTGAGGAAAGTGCGAGGTTCCTTTGCTGCGCTCTTTATCAATCTTTCCATATGATTGTGGTGCTGGTGGCTATGTGTAGTTAGTAAGAACACTGATGGTTCTACATTTCATTATCTTTCTTCCCCACATCATTAACTGGTTCTGTGATAGTACCTACGCTAAATTTGGAACCACAGAAAACACATATTTGACATTAGTCCAGGGTCCTCTGGCGATTTGTCCTCAGAGGAAGGGTACAATAAATATCTGCGGGGACATGCAGCTGTTACCAAAATATCATATTTGAATACACCGAACAAAAAAAAATCCACTTGCAGATAAGAGGATGAGAAGAATGTCCGATATTTCTGAAGATCTTTGCGATCAATTAATAGAAAAATTAAAACTTTTTTAAAAATTTCGCGTTGCAAATAGATGAAGCAATGATGTAGCAAGATGTACTTAAAGATGCACATTTGATTACATATGTAAGATATATTGTCCAAACTGATGTTAGAGAAGATATGTTATTCTGTAAATTTATTGAAAGCAATTCTACAACAAGCAAAGCTTTTAATATGATTGATAATTTGTTTAATGAAAATGACATTCCGTGTGAAAGCTCTGTTGGGCTATGCACAGATAGAGCTCCATCTATGGCAAGAAAAAAACGCTTGTCTACAGGCACTGGTTCAAAAGGTGGCTCTTCCTGCAATTTGGACACATTGCATGATTCATAGACAATCACTTGTTTCAAAACAAATGAGTGAGGATCTACTAACAGCATTTGAAGTTATTATGAGAGTTGTAAATTTTATTAAAAACAGTCCATTAAGAAGAAGGATTTTCGCAAAATTGTGTAATGACATAGGTGCAGAATATAGAGTACTTCTTATAATAAATGTATTATAAGAGGACTATATTATTGTGAGGTATGTTGGCTTTCTCGTTCCAATGTACTTCGAAGGATTTTGGAATTAAAAGAAGAGATTGCAATATTTCTGACTGATAATAACAGAGATGAAGCAAACTTGTTTTATGACAAAAAATTTCTTGTAAAACTTGGGTATTTAATGAATATTTTTGAAAAACTCAGTACTTTAAATAAATCAATGCAAGGGTCTCAAATTCATGCTCTGATGCAGAAAGACAAGGTTACTGAATTTGTGAAAAAAATGGACACCCGGATAACAAATTTGAAAAATAATAATTTTAACGTTTCCCAATTTTAAAATAACCCTATTTGCAGATGAAATAGATGAAAGTAAAGTTTTTATTAATAATCACTTGACCAGTCTATTGAAGCAATTCTTGTTTTATTTTAAAGACATGTCGAAATATGAATGGATAAGAAATCTGTTTTTGATTGAGAAGTATGAAGCTTTTGGACTTTCGACAACAGAACAAGAAATGATAATCGACTTATGACAGCTCATTAAAGCTGATGTTTGAACAAGAAAATAATATTGTTACGTTTTGGCTACGAGTAGAAAAAGATAAATAAGTAACACTTACTTATGCGAAACTGGGTTTTCTGGTGTAGCCGTGTTAAAGACAAAGTATCGATCCCATTTAGTGATTGAAAATGAACTAAGAACAGCGATATCTTCAGTGACACCAAAGTTTGAGAAAATTTACCCTCAAAAACAAACCCAACCATCGGATTAATATTACATTAAAGTTAAATAAAACATGTATTTTTTTTCTGTAATTTTGTATGGTTTGTTAAATGTAGTAAAATTATCAATACTAATAAATAAATATTTTTTGATGTGTAAAAACGGTTTTATATAAAATATGGCATATTGTTTTCTAACCCATTAAATAAATTGTAATATCAGGACAGTATTTGTGAAATTACATTGTTACGAAAATTGAAGGGGGCACAACAATTTTTTTTTTTTTGAAAAAGGAGCGAATTCCAAAAAGGTTGGAAACCACTGGTTTAAAGTGTATTTAGAAATAGATGATATATCTGAGCAATTTTGCATGATTAAAAATACGCACAAGGAAGCAGCTTAGTTTAGCACACTTTAGTAATTACTTAGTCACCGTTCGGCCACTCTTTTAGAAATAAAACAATTCTGTTGGCACGGAGTGTACAGGGGCCGATCTGGAGCTCCAGAGGCGCTCTACTTGCACGCTCCGAGCACATTTTCTCCGATTGAACGCAGCCCCATGCACTTGCCGCAATAAATACTCCGGCTCGCACCTAATTGAATACAGTTTTGGCGTTGAAACAAATTCCTGCTTATTGTATCTCGTTCTGCGAAAACGTACGGCCGCAATTAAACCAGAAACCCTATACTTACCAGGACCGGAGAAAGAGAAAGACAGAGGCCGTCCAAGGGGTTTATTTAAAATCATGCACCGTAGGACCGAACCAACGAGGCTCGGCCGGCCAGACGTTCTCGTTACAGTATTCGCCTCTTTCCTCGTTTCTTTTTTGTTCGTCCTGTTGCCGGTAGCTGGATCTGGGCATAGGAAGGACAATGTGCCCCGCTCAGGAACAATGGTCCCGCGATCCTGTTATCTCGGCGAATGGCCGAGGCAGGCTAATTAATTATGGAGACTGCGAGTTATATGTAAAATAGCGCGGCAGATCAAAGATACGGCCAGATTGGACGGTGGGGTTTAAAGGGTGCCGCTCGTGTGCTAACAGTAGCAAAACGGAGACGACGCTGACTGGGTTTCTATGTATTTTGTATAGCGCAAAAACAAATGCGGTCGCGGTTAATTTAAATGGCCAGAGTCGATGATGAGTGAATATTTTATCCCCAACAATGAATTGGAAATAATTAGAAGTAAATCTGAAATTTTCAGAGATCTTGATGCGGCAATTTTATGTGTTCTTTGGGATACTTATGACGGTGCTAATTTTCATTAACTATTGTCGGAAAATGTATACAATTCTAAATTTGAAAGGCGAATGGATTAGTAGGCGAGGAATTAATTTTACCAACAACGAATTAGGGAGACGTCTACATTTACCACATGATCAATTATTATCGCAACTACAATCTTTACATTTTTATAAAATGATTAGATTACATTTAATAGTAAGATATTAATAAAAATGCAACTAACAAACCGATAGGCAGAATATCAGATTCGCAATCAGTCGTGTAAAATACCATAACCACCAGCTTAGCAACTACTACAACGACTCCCATCGGTACTATCGTTAAATGGGTAGAAATTATCGTTTCACTGGACCGGTATCTCCACGAAGAACAGGAGATACGCCGCGAGATACCGGCGATAAGGATCTGGTGGGAGGACAATGAAGACGACCAGTTTTCGTTCCTCCCGTCTCTCTCGCCCTCTCTTTCTCCCTTCGCGCTCATTCGGGGTCTCCTTTGGTGAAACATCCGTCCCCAAGGAAGATATAATAGTAATGCGTTGGCCGGAATGAGTAAATAAATATCTCGGAGCGGGCCGAAGTTAACGAACAATGAGGCGTCGGCAAATATATTACCATTTGTTCGGGCGCCCCGGCTGTTTAATAAATAGATCGCGGGCAACGTTGTTTATGGGGAGGGCCCGTCGTTACGGCATAACGATATTGCCCGTAATACCTTCCAAATTCGTTTTTTTTTCGACGACTTGCGGTCGTATTATTCGGGCGGTGAATTCCAGAGAACGTTTTAGAATTTAATTTTTTTCCCTACGCTTGGAAATTTCACTTCTTTTGTAAAGGCTGGACTGCTACTCAGGTCTAATAATAAAGAGGTAACCCCACCCCATTGCTTGATCCAACATGTCTTTCCAGTTTGGATTTTGCCACTCATGGGAAGATTTAAAATATGAAAACTGCCAAAATATCCAACTTCTTATAGGTACACCATTATGTTTGGCCAATTAATAACTAAACTGTAGTTGTCTTTGTCATGTATTTTTATATTGAAAATGCATTTTTATGTATTTACTGATTATATTAAGTGTATATTGTTTGCTAGCTTTTGAGGTGAATTTATATTAAAAATTATACAGACAAGATTACATAGCGATAACTTTACCTTTAGACCTCAAGGTATTTTTTTCTAAAGAGTTTGGCTGTCCAACAATAATCGACTTGCTATTATCACAGAACAACCATAACAATAACATAGAAAAATGATTTGGTATATAAAAGATGCTTGCAAGTTTCAAAACAAAAGGATAAAGAATTATATTTTTTAAATTAATTAAGATCATTTCGGAGATGTGGTGAAGTATAAGCCCAGAAGAAGAACAATTTCACTATGTTTCATTACTGAGCTTGTCACAAATTACTGATAGTTTTACGTATGATGATCTCAGAAATCTCATTACACAGAAACTTAGAGAAACAAAAATATATGTAAGTTTTTAAACTACTTTAAGTTTACGAAGGATGTTAATAATGGACAAGAAGGCAGTTATGTTGTGCCTTGTTAAGCTGCCTTTAGTTGCCTTTTTACCAGAATTACTTACCACTGAATTACTTGATACTTGCCATGTATCAAAAACAAAATTGAAAGCACACCATCAAAAAAAAGTCCTCTTTCTTCAATACTATGTTCAAAAAGGTTAACTAAAGGATTAAGTTAACTCAAGGGTTAAGGGAAAGGTATATCAGGAGAACAAGGCAGCCAACTTATTGAGCCACCTTGCCCGATCCACTTCTGGGGATATACCTGTTTGGGCGAATGTTTCCACAGCGAAGTGAGAGGGCACCATCTTACCATCTTGTTGTACCCACATGTTCTGCATCCTATTTACAGGAACATTTTCAAGGAGCTCTAGCAATTTATTCGTTTAAGGAAGTTTAAGTATTTTCAATCATTTAAACCATCTAAAAAAATTGTATTGGCCATCGTATTGCCCATCTAAGAAAATTGGGCCAACAAGAAAATTACCAAATATTCCTCCCCCAAACATTTATACTCCATTTGTATTGGAGAGCAATTTTCCAAAAAAAATGGATTTTGACCAAAGTAATCCTACATTTACATTTATCACATATTAATTAACATTTTCATTTTTGTGAAATGTAGCTTGATACGAAGTATACATTTTCGGCGATTAGCACAGAGTGCTAATGTATAGTGCATTTTCCACAACTAACGCCATACAGAGTAAATAACAAAATAATGATAAAGTAGTAAATTAATAATAAACAATAACGCAGCAGGATATGATTTTTTCACATTTCAGGGCTATCTATTTGAGTTGGTAATTAAATTAATCATAGCTCTTGAACTATCAACTTTAGGCACACTGAACGGTACGGGAAATTGAAAGACAACAGAAAACGTGGGATGGCATAAAAAATAGGGTCCAATTTTAATAGTAATAAAAAACATCCTGTATAAAAAAATGGCTCATTCGAAATTAGAAAACAGTGTACTTACATACTGGCTTTTAATTACACTAAAAATGCAACCTTATACTTGAGGATAAGTAGATAATAAATTTTTGAAAGTAGGGCTTCGCAAGGGATTCTCTCTTGAGAAGCCAAGCGGGAATTTTAAGGTAATCGCCAATAGCTCCACAACAAATAATTTTAGGTGCTATATTTTTTCATTGTTATCTATTTTATTGAATATTTAGCGTAATCTTGTAAAAAATAAGTGAAATTGAGAAAAATGAAAAAATAACAAAAGCTACCAAATCGAGAAAAATAGCAAAATGGGACAGAGACATTCGACAAATGTCACAAAGTCTTAAAA
>JAWQRJ010000736.1:0-18671 GCA_033557515.1 Diorygopyx duplodentatus | reverse complement strand
AAAATCTTAAACAAAAAAGCAAAGACCAGTTAATTTTCTGTAAGAAATCGTCTAGAATATGTTCTTCAAAAGAGTAATTTAAGAGAAATTCAAAAAATTGAAACACGGTTCAGTTTTATTTAAAAATTATTTTTTTCTTCATATAGTCAAGGAAATCTCTGGAAATATTGGAGGTACAACAAAAATTTGGAGATAAAAAGCTCCAAAGCTGAAGTTATTTTGAACGGTATTGATTAAGTTTAGCATAAAACTCCTCTTCCGTCATATTTAATAATTTAAATAGTAATTTTTAAAGTTTCCACTTTGACCATTTTTATGAACAGAACTCTAATATGTAAAAAGTATATTTTCACTTTTTCACAGTCTAAAGTATCTCAGAAGGAAACTTTGCTGAGCGGTTAATTTTTTTAGACTATGTGCTTAAACTTTTATGTTGAAGGCTGTTCACAAATAATTCAACGATTTCCTTTGAAAAATAATCGCCTACAAAATTTCAATTTTATTGGTCCAATTGTAGTGAAATCGGATTTAGTTTAGTCGGATTTAATTAATAAATTTTGAACTATCAAACGATATTTGTTTCATTTAATATTTCATTAAATTTTTAGTGGGGTTCCCTGAATTGTGGACAATTGTCTCAGGGTTCCGCGACTGAAAAAGTTTGGGAACACTCCACACTGCTCTATAAGCTATTCTGTCAATTGAATTTAATTTTTTTCTGCATCAATCCTGTAAAATATCATCAATTTTATGAGACAGAAATATTTTAAAACACCGACGTACAAAATGAGCGTATTTAAATAATTGCATCAGTAAAATGTGTATACTATTAATATTTATTTCATAATAATTTATTGAAAATAATTTAGAAAACAAATTCCCAGAAATACTCTTCGATCACATTCCTTGCTTTCAGACCCTCAGAATGTTGAGTATCTATAGATATGTGACCATAATGGCACATAACATAATTCCACGGCTGCTGACAGTTATTGTCTTATAATATGGTAAAAGCTGCGTCCACATTGGAAAATAATTGCCTCGATGGAATAGGATTTGGTCCATAAATCTCTGAAGAAGATAAGTCACAAAAAGAGCACCAGTAGTCGGAAATACCATCAAACAAACATCGCTGACAGTTTATAGACAGATTAAAGATTTATCAAAATTTGTCGGGGGGCCCTTCTACCCGACTGCGGCGAAGCCCAAATGGAGGGTAAAGATTTTTCACAAAAGAAGCAAAAACGCTCGCATTGAATAAAATAAATATATATTGAGTATAAGTAATTACTTATACAATTAATGCTCCTAGTAGCCAAGTTAACCAAACAATTCAAATATATACTTTTCTCGCCTTTTTTGGCAAATTTATTTATTAAATCATCCATAGCTGAAGACGATTTCAGTTTTTCGAGATTTTCTGCCTCTATAGACAGTACTGACAAGTCTGATAGCCGTTCTTGTCTCATAGAAGTCCTAAGATAATTTTTAATCAGTTTTAATTTCGAAAAGCTTCTTTCAGCTGTTGTAACCGGAAGGGTTAAAAATAGGAAGCGTGCTGTTATTACCTCCGGAAAACTGGATGCAACGCTATTGAATTTTATCAGTAATAATTCCGTGGTTCCTTAATGGAATGAATTTTCAGATTTTAAGCATGTTTTCAAAGCAATTAATTGTTCATATAGATCAACTGACATCGTCTTTGCTGTATTTAGCAGTCAGTTTTCCGGTTATCTTTTTTATTATTTCGTTTGAAAAGAGAAATAAGAGTTTCTCCGGTTGTGCCACTTCGAACGTATTACTCAAGTCACAGAGACCCTGAAATTTTTGTTTAGTTTGAGATATTAAAATATCTAAACAGCAATAGTACACATTGACTTTGAAGTACGATTCTGGGTTTGAAATTCTCTCATCTTCTGATAACTCATCAAAAAAACGCTTCGTTATCTTCCGTCTTTTATTTTTGAAAACAGTTGTTACCCCCCACTCTTTTGCAAGATCTCTGGACTCGTTTAGCAAACCATGGAATGAATTTTGATTTCTTATTTCGCTCAGTCTATTCAAAAGATTACTTAGTAAATTACTAGCTTTCTGTAAGTCATTATTTTCACGCTGTAGGGCCTCAAAAATAGGGTTCATGATTTCAAATACTGAAGAAAAAGCGACAAGCACTATAAAATCGTAGCTCTCTAAAATGTTAATTATATTTTTATATTCGTCACGTTCGTCTTTTTTAGTGGACATTAAATTTAGTTAATAGGCTGAAAAACATCGCTTTGATTCTGGATCCGTTGGAAACGGTCCTTGTGGTTTAAATGGACCCAATTTAAAAATTATTTTTCGTTCGCATTCAGTAAGGTTGTCACCAAAATTTCTTCCTCTATCTGACGAAGATATATTATGAAATTCTTCAGACTTCTTAGGATCTTCGGTATGGGTTACTTCTATTTCCGGAACCTCTGATAGGTACACAATGTGCTCCAGAAGAATCTAAAAATATAATTAAATAAAATTAATACCGAGAATTTTTTGGGAATTGCTCAAAACTTGAGGATTAAAAATATTAATTAAATAAACCTTTAGATTTTTTAATAGTCTTTAAAGGTTAAAAATTTATTCTGTTACCTATCAATCAATCACTTCTACTTAATAACTAATTATTAAGTAATTAAATAGTTATAATTAATTAGTAATTCGACGTAATATGAATTTTTTTGAAAAAATGGTTGGACCAGCAGTTTCTCTCAAAAGTGTTATAAAATCTATAAAATGTTAATCATTACAAATTGCTTCAGGGTCATGACTGCTAGGCGTGGTCAAAACTCATGTATGATCATGTATGTGTATAACTTGAAATGGTAATTAAATTGAATCTGAACCATACTACATTTATAATACACAAATTTCCCAAGACGACCAAGGAATTTGAAACGCCCTCTATACAGGGTGTGCCTTCCCACAATACACACACACACACACACATTGGAAATCTTCGTCACCTTATCGGCCAAATCCGCCCGCTGCTAGCTCAGAGTTGCGGCTCAAGATAACGCAATCAATGGGAATCTCCCTTCGCGAAATGCTGTAACTTGAAGTATCCATTCGGCGAACAATGGCGTCGAACAAAAGCCGGCTAAAGAGACATCGCGGGGGCTTTGTCTCGTTCTGAGCCGTTTGCCCCGAGTATAAAAGGACAGTTTGAACTCGATCTATAGGAAAATATAACTTTTTTTTGTGCTCCAGGACGCTTTTGTGTTCTCCCTCCTCGAATGAACTCGTGTCCTCTGTTGCATCATACGAGCTAACTGACCATTTATTAAGGCTCGAGATTTTCTGTGATGGGGGGAGCCACCTAGTCGAAAGGATTTGTATACCTCGGGCAGATACTCGAAATAATTAGAGATTATTTGAAGTGGGTCAATGTTAATTAACAAGTAAACTTATTCACTTCTACCAACGTTGGTACCAACGTGGATACCAAATAGTTCTACTTTTTTTTGGTTTCGACCAAGTGAGTAAAACTTTCTTTTTGTCGCAGTGTCAGACGGTCCTTTGTGTCCGCTTCGACCAGGTGCGAGTTGACGTTTTGTTTGCGCCAGTTCGCGTGCGATTCGTCACGGCATTTTTCAACAGAATTTGAGCTAAGACTGAGCGAACAATATAAAGAACCAAAGGCCGGCCGTTAAGGCATTACGTTGCGGTGTTAACGGGCGTCATTCTTTCGCAGGTTCTGAATGGAAGCTGCTCACGGAGGACGAAAAGAGGCCGTTCATCGACGAGGCGAAGAGACTGCGGGCGCTGCACATGAAGGAACACCCAGACTACAAGTACAGGCCGAGACGCAAGCCCAAGACGCTGAGGAAGGAAGGATATCCCTACTCGATACCGTACCCTTCTGTTCCTATGGACGCCCTGAGAGCAGGTATGATAAAATCCCAACTATAAAGTTAATACACTGTTTCTCCATAAGAGCTTCTTTCGGCGTAATCCTTCAGATAAAATAACCAGAAAGAATTTGCTGTTCTGTTGGTTCTGTTTTATTAATGCAAGGCTACGGACCCACCGCTGTTTGTATCAAGTCTCCTGTGTATCCACCTGGTGTCTTAGGTCGGTAGCTTTGCCGCGCCCGAAGAGCTGGAAATAAAAGAAGTAATGTCTACATTAGCCCCGCACTGTTTTGTACCTACGCAACTGCTCATTTGAAATTCCAATCTTTTACCACTATTCTTCTCTTCCACATGGACAAACAGTAAAACATTTTCGAATAACCGTCGGGCACCACCTTTTGTAACTAACTAGTTAACAAACCATTGTGTTCATTAATGTTTAAAATTAGATTAAAACTAGGGCTACGCCGTAGTGAAGAGGGAGTAAGAGAGAGGATATATACGTCATAAATTCCCCATTCAGCCAATAGCCAGCAATATAATCGCAGCAGTAACGAGTAAAGATAGCCTATTTGGAAATCTGTGAAATGCGCTGTGTTGTACGGTTAATAACCGAGGAAAATATTTGAGGCGCCTTTATCGTGTATAATTGGACGAAATAGCGAATTTATCGCAATTAAGATTAATGCAAGCGCGTGGTTATGGTGTATTATCCGCACCATAACAGGATGACTATTGGACAGGTTGTGCAGCGTCGAAAAATGTGTTTTTTAACATATATTCTCACTTTTTTGATAAAGTATGACATAAGTATATAAGAGTATAAGTTCAAATGTTTACTGTCTACGTCTTACAGGGATCATAGATATCAAACAGATACTTTCCATTTGAGTCTCAAACAATGAATTAAACCCGAATGTTAAAAAAACCAAGTATTTTTGAACCTGTAAACAAAAACATACACATACACCATATATACCGGAAGTAACAGAAATTATGAATGAACACTTCATAAATGTTGTCCAGAAAGTAGTTATAAAATACCAATACTCCAGCATGTACATTAAATTTCCAATCAAGTTCTACATTTGACATTAGAAAGACATCCCCAGATGAAATAGGGGAGATTATATTTTCGTTAAAAGTGGTACGTCACCAGGATTTGATGAAATAAAAACCACAATAGTACAAACACTCCAAGATCATCTTTCTACAATTATGTCGAGAGTTATAAATCTACATATTTAATATGGAAATTCCAAATATCCTCAAATTAGCCAAGGTGACACCAGTTTTCAAAAATGGAAAGAAGACTGAACCTTGCAACTGCCATTCTATTTCTGTGCTACCTGCTATCTGTCTCTAAGATTTTTGAACGTGTAATAGAAAAATAGACTTTTGGATTTCCGACGGATAAACAATATAATGAGCAACAACTAGAATGTTTTTAAATGGAAAGAATACACAAACTGCTCTATTTAACATTATGGAGTTCATCTACAACGGCTTTGATGAAGAAAGCTCAGTCAGTACTGGCTGTTTTTCTTGATCTGTGTAAGGCATTTGATGCAGTGGGTCATCAGATTTTAATTACAAAAATAGAAATTCTTGGTATTAGGAATAGCAAGAAATGATCAAATGGGAGAGTATTAAGTTTATCCATAAAATTGCCAGTAACAACCAATTGCAAGTAAATGTGAACTCAATACAAAACTACCAACAGAATACTAGAACAAATGGAATATATTTTAGCTATAATAACAAATATATTTTCTATTTTAGGTATATTTGCTAATTACATCCCTTTCCTGTATTTATGCAGGTGACCCAAATTCGATGCTCACCATTGGTATCTTGGAAACGGTAAAAGTTACAGACACGGTTAAATGGAACAATATGGGGGTGTTTATCTAAGCAGAAAAAGTGTCTAAGAAGTGTTCAGAGCTTCTTTTGTTTTTACAAATAAATGCATCGCCTACTAGATATGCTGAAAAACCTGAAAATCGTCATTTTCTTCAAATGTGAATTTTTTCCATATTATTTGTCGTATCAAAAAATTTCGAGGGAAAAGGTTATATGTATCAAAACATTCTGTAGGATAGATAATAAAAACATTTTTTACCTTGCACCAGTTTCGAGATGTGACCCAAGTTGTATTTTTTTAAATGGAAACCATAGTTGATTTTGACATTGTTAAATAACTTGATTTTTTCCCTTTCTATCGATATAAGGTTCGAGGTATTTATCTTTCATAGTTTAGGAGATATGCAGAAAAATGGTGTTACACACAGATTTTAACTCACATCACACTATCCATGATTAAGAACTATCTTTTGTTTCCAAAACAAAAGACTGCATATCTTTTAGGATTGAAATTATATTTATTTAAAGCTTCTGGAGTATGTTTTATGATTTTTTTGAAATTACTGTGAAAAGTTAGATTAGGGTTTCTCTTTACCTCTACAAAGTAATTTTCTTGTATAAATTGTTCTGTTTTTTGAATGTATTCTATGTTATTCATTAAGATTATACCAGCGTTTTTATCACCTGTTGTTACTATGATGTTTTCTTCTGTTATCATTTTTTTATAGGTTCCTTAGTGTGATGTTTTCTTGATCTTCACGCATTCTTGATTTTTATTTCGATGATATAGGTTTTCTTCTTTTCTAATGCATGTAATTTGTTTCTTGATTTCTTCTTCTTCTTCTGGATGGTTTTTGATGGCTGCTTCAATTTCTATTGTCAACCTTGGAAAGTTGATTTCTTTGCACGAAGCATATTTATGTCCTTTTTGAAGAAGGGTTTTTTCTGATTTAATTAGTTTCAGAGATGAGAAATTTGTGTGAATTTTCAAATAGTGCATTTGGGATTTGTTTTGATTTTAATAATTCTATTTTCTTTTTGTGTTTACTAGTTATTTTATGAAGTGTGATTTTGGTGAGGAATTTAGCTTTCCAAATGTATTCGTCAAGTATCAGAAAGTGGAATTTTATGTTTAAATCTGAATAAAGGTTGTATAATGTTATATTGTAATTATTAACTTTTTTGTGTTGTTTTCTAATTTCTGTTTTCATACATTGTTTTTTTTTTAATTTTTGAATTAACTTGAAGTGTAGGCATGTTTTGATAAATTTGATGTAAAACAGTGATTTATGTAGTTTAAGGTGTATAGTTTTCCATTTGTTCAGAGTTAAGCTTGTATCGCTTGTATTCCTATGGGCTCCCCACTTAGCGGACTTATGAGTGACATTTTCATGAACCATTTAGAAGAAATTGTACACAAAAGCAATTTCGAATTCATTAACAAAATTATATTATGGAACAGATATGTAGACGACATTCTAGTAATAATTGACACTACATGTCAATCCGTATAACCCCATGGCATTTCCAATTCGCTCCACAACTGGCGGTTTCTTCACGTGCTCCGCTCCTCTGCCCCGTATATGTCGATAATTCGATGGTTCTAGTAGCAAATTTAAAGTATCCGGTGTCTGGTAAAGAGGAAAGTTGGGGTTTTAGGAGGGAATGGAAAATTAAACCAGTTTTTTGGGAATTCCCATTTCTATCATATATATTTAAATCACTTGATAAGAATCAATCAAAATAACATTTTTTGTAGTACATCTTTGATTTTCAGTCGTACCTTGTTAATCTCAGTTATAATAACGAATCAAAAACGCACGGTCGTATGATTTACTACAATATTTTCACTATTTCTTCAACTCTAAGGTACAATATACAATATAATATGTATAATTGTTATTATTACTGCCTTCTTGTATCTCTTTAATATATCTTTGTACACAATTTAAATCTGTGGTGTTACGTGATAATTAAGTTCTATATTATTTGAATTATTTTTTATTGGTAAATATGTTATTTTCATAATTACGTTGCTTTAATTTTAAAACGCTCGGAAAATTGAAAGTCTGAGCAAATATTTTTTTTAATTCACGCAGTTATGGACCTTTTGGATTATTTATTTCATTACTTATTTATTCATTATTAATTAATTTGATTTTCAGATTTTGAGATTTGGTCAACGACCAAACATTACGTATAGCTTAACATTTAATAATTTCAAATTTCTCCACTACAAATATATTTTTGGAAGCAGTAAACTCATAGTAATATTAATTATTTACATATACCAAAACAAAGAGTAAAATAAATAATCTTTTTCCTTGGGAAGCTTTTACATTTTGTAATATAATATTAGATTTTGACATATCTATTAAGGCACAACCATTTGTTTTGTTATATTTTTTTAATACCAGACTGTACATAGAATAAACTTTTTTTCACTATCCCCGACAATGAAATTACTTAGACAGCTAATATATAATACGCAGGTTAATACCAAATTATTGGGATTATAGAAAACTAGGATTTTTGCTTAAAACCAAGGTATTTACAATTCTCATCGTTTTTGCATTTTCCTATGAAAGGTTACCGTAATATGTTGTAAAACTCTGTAAAGTATTGTGAGTAAATTTATTCCTAACGTTTGAATTGTTCAATTAAAATTAGGCAGTACAGAATTCAAAAACTGTTTTTATGAGAATGATTTTGTATTCTGTATACATACTTTAAGATTAAGTAATTTTCTGTTCTGACTAGATCCCTTCACTCCCGTATAATTATATTTACATATACATCAAATATATTATATACAGGAAGGTCATCACCAGACGCAACGATCAAATTAAACGACCCCCATTGTATAAGTTAATATTGTATCTCTGTTAATTTAATTACTATAAAATAATAACGATAAATCAGTAGCATTTGGTCCAAAAAAGAATATGTCGATTTCGAAAATTCCTACAATTCCAAAATTCAAGAGAAGAGAAAACAGAATTTTTGTAGTACAGTCCCTTTGTAAGGCACTATATAATTTTGAACGATTTTATTTCCTCTTTTGATCGATAGTGCGCAGTCAAATGGGATCATTTGACTGCGCACGACTTAATTAATTAATTTTTGCACGACTTAGTTATTTATTTTAGGAAAACAAAGAATGTGCAACTTGTCAATAAATCATGTCAATGAATCAATAAAGTTCATATTGTAATTTTAATATTTACTGCTGCATCGGAAAAATAATGGGAATAATCTGATTTGACTGTAAAATAAATACATTTATTTTACGCCCTTATAGAATGGCCCTTAACTACTTTCAAATTCGCTAATTGTACCTTTCGGACCAACTGGTGTACACCCTTACATGTGAAACTTGCAATGCTATATACATAGGAGAGACCGGCAAAAAAAGTGTTTGTTTTCCCAGTCAGTAATGCTTTTACTGTTATTTAGTTTTTACTTTTAGCCTGCTAAGTAGATAAATTATGAAAAATTACTAATTTTGAAGTTTTTTTTTAAAGCTCCTTTTCTACATAACGAAATAACCAGAAGGTTAAAAATGATATTCAGTAATTCCGTTCCACAGCCTGCTGTGGACGGCCAACACCAAAAATACTTTTCGTGCACATCCCCTTAAGATAACCATTAAAATTTAAATCCAAACAAATCGCCGCAGCTAAATCACAGATATAACAAGAATGGTAACGATGTTAAATCGATACGGCGCGATGATAAAAAAGGGGCGAGAGGGCAAAAAAAGACCGAGGAGGGCTCTGTAAGAACCGTTTTGGTCCGGAATGATTCACGCCCGTAACGAGTCCCTACACGACACCGCGCTCCTTATTTTTCAGGCGCGTCCGCGTGTTTTATTTCTGGGCCGGGTCCGGCCGAGTGTGTAACACCTGGTCAAGGAGGTGCGAGATCCCGCATAACTCGGCTCGGTTTTTCGGACGGGGGACCGACGTCAAGAGATCGCGACGGCCTGCCCCCCCGTGCACTACTACACATGCTTAAGATTCCGAGGATCGACTCGAGTGGGTTTTATTTCTCCTCTGGCTAACCATAAAAACCGCAGGATTTCGAGTAGGTACCCAGGGATACAGCATACATATAACTCTTCTCCCCATAGCTACGACTTCCCCCTGGACGTCGGAGTTAGCGGAACTTTTCTTCTTATACATTTTCCGCATTATTAATAATCGTTTTATAACAAATGTCTAAACAATAATTATGATTATTACAACAATTATGTAAATCATTACATTATTTCTATTCATATTTATTTGTAAGCGGTATTTTATTGTTTACAATCATTGTCATATTTTCTAACAGTAGTTTCAATTGTTTTTCAATCGTTATATTAGTTAACTTAATTTGTTTTACAAAGTTTCTTGGGGCATTATCTATTTTAAAATAATTTTAAAATTAATTATATATCGTATTTCCATTTGTTTTTGTTTATAATTTTATATACACCTTTAAGTATCATTATTCTTGGTACTTTACCGCAAACTTCTTTTATTCTCATTGAGTCTTTTAATATTATAATAGTTACGTCGGAATATTCAATTATCTTGTGAGGTTTTATCCTTACTTCATGAAAATCACATTCTCTTACATCTCCATGAGTTACAATCTTTAATTCGCATTTATCCTTATTGTAATGATTGATCTGATTAAAACATAAGAATTCGTTTTCTCTTAATCTATTACAATTTTCTTTCATAAGGACATACATTTCATCAGTAGCCTCAATGAAACGAGATTCGGGTTCTACTTGCGCATATACATTGTTAATTAATGTTTGCAACGGATACAACTCATAGAATTGGTACTCATGATTATCGACTATTGGTATTTGTACTATAAATACATAAACGTTCTATTTTTGATATGCCTTTATAATAGTTAAAGTTTCTATCAAATACACATTTTTCATCAATATGTCAAATGGAAAAGAACGTTTGTTGTCAAAGTGTTCTTGTTTCGTCTCATCAATTAATTTTTCTGGGGATATCAACATTGAATGTAAAATATTTCGTTTGGCTAATTCGATAATCTGAATTATATCGCTTAATTTATTATTGAATTCTTGTAAATACAATATCTGTGTTTGCATAGCGTTTATTTTAGAATTTAAATAGAATTTCTCATTTAACTCATTTATTGCTTCACATGCTCGTAGAAAATTAATATTTATTCTCTCATTTGTTTGATTTAATAACTATATCTAATAAATATTTTATAACATGTTGTTGATTACTCGAAACAAATTCTTGCGATATACTTAATTGTGCAGTTATATTATCATAATACTCAGCATCTTCATGATCTAAATTTCCTGTTACGAATTTAATCGTGCTTCCTAATAAGGCACGCTTTGTTCTTGATTTTAAATTGACCACATTTATTTTATAATTAACTTCATCATTTAATTCCATCATTATATTCATCTCTGCAATGTTCGTATCGTTTAAATATATCATAATAGTTTGCTTATACTTATGGCATACTTCTAATATAAAGTTTATATCTATTTGAGTGATGAATTCAAAATATAGTTTACTATTGTATGCAATTCCTAAATAATAACAATAACATATTGGGTAGTATGCCAGATGGATTTTTTATTTCCATTATCTCTGTCCTGTATCGTGCAATGAGGTATCTGCAACATTATGAATTTTTAATTAATTTATATGTGCGTTTCCCATTTTGAGTTTAGTATTTGGTCCTGGTTTTAGTCTTACTCTGTTATTATCGAGTATTTCCTTTATGATATAGGGTCCTTGATATAGTTTATGGGTTTTATTACCATTTTGCTGGGTCCTCCAATATACCTCTGCGCCTAATGTGATTTCAGGTATATTTCGATTTTCATTTCCTTTAGTAATTACCTTTTATTTATGTCTTTGCCCTTGTTCAAAGATATTTCTATAGAGTTCTTATGATTCTCTACGATCATCTCTATAATCTTCGTAACATTTTCCCTCATAATCAATGTTTATGGTATCTACATTTTTTATTCTTCCAAATAATAATTCAAATCAGGTAAATTTTGTTACATTATGTATACTAGAGTTATAGGCTAGTATTGATCTTTTCATAGCAACTTTATTAGATACGTGTTTATTCGTCAATTTCATCATTCTCATATGTTCAACTAAAATGGAATGTAATCTTTCTACTGGTGAATTTGATTCATGATGACCAATTGTAGTAAAATGAATATTTATTTTATACAATGTTAGTAATTCCTGAATTATTTTATTTTTGAATTTTACTCCATTGTCACTTATTACTTCATGTAGTATTTCGAATTTACTATAGAAATCGCTTAGTTTACTTGCAATTGTTACAGCATTTTTATCTTTTACCATATAGGCTTGGGGAATTTTGAAAATTTATCAATTATTGTAAGAAATATTGTCTGTCTTGAATAGATCGATATGCATGGTTTGCATTGGTTTAATTGGTGTTAGTGTTATCTGAAAGGGTGCTTTTGGTGAAGGTCTTTCATATTTACTCTTTCTACGAGTAATATCTTTTTATCACTTCTACTGTTTCATTTGATTGATACTTCTATGATTTCTTCCTTCGTCATGAGTGTTTTGAATAATTTCTAATTGTTTCTCTCAATTTTTTTATAATTTCTACTGTTTTAAGACATCTGATTATTAATTAAAAATATCGCCGTATGCTTTGTCTTTATGAATTTCATAACTCTTTCGTGGGCCTACAGTAAGTTCCATTGATAAAGGTCTGTTATGATAATAAAAGAAGAATTGTATAGATTCCATGTCAATCGGTTCCTCTAATATAGGAATAGTTTCTGGATGTTCTGAATTCTGATTGCTATTTAAGCTTCCTAATTCTGATACATTTTCAAAAGGACCAATTTGAACTTGGGTAGATAAAGGATCTTCCTGATTTATTGCATTAATCTCAATTCTGTGCAGGGCGTCTGCATTAGAATTTAGTTTACCTTTTTTTACAGTATATCGTAATCGTATTCTTGCTCTCCAGCGCCGCAATTTCAAATTATTGTCTTTTAATTTATGAAGCCATAACAAAGGTTTGTGATCAGTAATTAATTTGAATTTTGTACCGTATACATATGGTTTAAATTGTTTACAAGCATATACTATTGCTAGTAATTATTTTTCAACAGTTGAATATTTAATTTCTGGTTTAGATGAAGTCCTTGAGATGAGTCCTTAATTTTCCTTGACTCAGTATTGCGCCAATTTCGAAATTACTCGCATATGTACTAATTATAAAGGGTTCATTGAAATTTGGGTATTGTAATATTGGATCGTTAGAAAGCAAAGTTTTGCATTTTTCAAAACACTTTTTGTATTCACCATTTATTATTACTTTTTGACCTTTCGCTAAATATTTAGTCATTGGTTTCAATATTTTAGCATAATCTTTTATGAATTTACGATAATATCCCAATAAACCAGCGAACGATTTTATTTTGGCTTTTGTTCTGGGAAATGGATATTTTTTAATTGTCTCTATTTTTGATGAATCAGGTTTTACTGCTTCATTAGTAATTATAGATATTTCAAAGATATTTCAATTCCTTTTTCAAACAGGCATATTTGTCTAATTAAATTTTAACTTTATCTTGTAATTTTAACATTTTCTTGTAATCTTTTAAACACTTTCTCTCATCTATCTCTGTGTTCTTGTAATGAAGTTGAAAAGATTATAATATCGTCTAAATATACATCACAGATTTCGTCATGCAATCCTCTTAGTATGTTATTCATGGTTGTTTGAAATGTACTTGGTGCGTTACATAAACCAAAGGACATTCTTGAAAATTCATATAAATCTTGGTCGATTGATTGATAGAAATCTTGCTCTCTTATTTCTATTTGATGATAACCTGAGGCTAGGTTTAGACCTAGCCTCAGGTTGTCATCAAATAGAAGTTAGAATACATGTTTAGACATGTAAAATAATTAGTTCTTCCTAATTTGTCCAATATTTCAGTTATATTTGGCAAAGGGCACTTGTCTTTTATTGTCTTATCTTTCAAACGTCGATAGTCAATCACTAATCTGTATTTTTGAATTCCAGATTTATTACTTTCTCTAATAATTCTTTGACCTAACATTTTATCTATTTGTCTTTTTATCTCAATCCTCTGATTACATGGTTTTCTATAGGGTTTGTCACAAATTGGTACGTGATCAATGTATTTAAAAAAAAATAGTTAATGTATTTCATGTTTACTATTTGAATGAAAAGTTAATGGTATGTATATCATCATTATGAATTATCGAATGATATTTATAAAGTAAATTTTTTATTACAACTGCCTCTTCTGAGTTTAAATGATCAAGTTTTAAATTTTCTTTAATTGTCTTTGTTTGAATATTTTTTACTTCGTTCGGATTTAATTCTGAAAGTTTATTCTTCATACAGTAATTCATTTCATCTGCGCCTATGGGTTCGACACTTATTTTTATAGGATATTCATTGAAATTTGTTACTTCTACTAGAGCTTCGTGATGATTTAATGTTATTATTGAACTTGGAATTTTTACGCCTTTTATTAATTCTGTATGATTCAGCACATACTGTCCTTTACTCTGTTGTATAGGCACTTTATTTATCTGTCGCATTCTCGCGGGTATTTATAACACGGGTTTGTTTAGCTTGAATAGAATAGCTGCGTAAGGTGTCTCTAAGATTTAACCTTTGTAATCTAATCTTGCTTCTAACATTTCCAGTATATCACTTCCTATGATACCGTCATATTTTTCTGAAAGATCTATTACGCTGAAAGTATACGAAGAGTGTATAATTGATACACTGAAAGCGTGTATAATTGATCTGGATCGTTGAATATTTGTAATGTAGGTATTTCAATTTTATATTCGTTTTGAGTGATACCATGCATTGTTTTTACATAAAACGGTTCATAAAATACAAAGTCTTGAAAATAGATTTCAACTAAATTTTGTGACAAGCTTGAAGCTGATGCTCCGCTATCAATTAGAATTTTGGCACTATTTAATTCTGATACAGTAATATAGGGTAGTCTGTTTAAATTTTGAAGATTTAGTTCTGAAGTTTGAAGGTTTGTAATGATTCTCCGAGGCTGTTATAGGAAAATTTTCAATTTCTTCCTCATAAAAATGTTGTGCGTCTTGTTCATTTTTATAAAATTCCTCACCTTGTTCGTATTCGCTTTCAATTGATTCATAATATTGGGATTGCAATGGTGTTTCATTATTATCTGAATCTGTTTGATAATATTCAATATTATGCATATTTTGTCTAGGTTTGTTTTGTAACATTCTTAATTTACTTTGCGATGCGTCAATATCTCCTGATTGGTCTTAGATAGTTTTTTGAAGAAATAATGGGTTTTGGATCTGGGTAGTTTAATTGGAGTTGATAATGAAATGGTCTAAGTTGTTGTTGTACAAAAGGTATCGTGTTGAAATTTTGTCTTTGTTGTTGTTGTGGAATCATTGGATTTAATGCTGGACTAAAGTTATTAAAGCGTTGTCTCTGAAAATAGGTTGGGTCATCTACACCTCTTTTTTGTATTCCTTGTTGAAGGTAATTTACTCTGGGGAATGATGAAATATTAGGGGTTGCTTTGTATACATTGGTCTGTACATAGGTCTTGATTGTTCTAGTGTTATATCTTTACCGATACCTCTACCAATATCTCTACCAATACCCGGTATTATATGTCTAATTTTGGGTGAATTATTTACATTTTTCTGTGTTCGCTGTTTAGATAGATAAAGTCAGTTTTGCTTCTCTAATACCATTGACATAACAGTTTGTAGATTAGCAGGAGTTTTGCAATAAACATACTATCCAAATTCAGGATATGTCATCAATAACCTTAAGTAAGTTTGCAATGCAGTCTTTTTGTATAAATTTGTCTTTAGAACTCTTTCATGGGGTTCTGTTGTTAATTTGATTTTTGTCAAAAGGATTTTCTTTGTTCTCAATATTTATTTGCATTAGATCTGTTAGTAAACAATCTTCTGAACGTTGATCAGAGTAATTTAATGCTTTTATGTCGTGCCACGTTGCTAGTTCTCGTGATGCAATCAAATTCTGAGCCTCCCCTACTAATTGTCCCTTTATGATCTTAATTATGAATGGATTTATTATGTTATTTATATTATACGCGTAGCCGTAAGTCTGCATAAGTTCTCGCAAGCTTCAATAAACAATGGTAATATGATGGTGTTTCCATCAAAGTTAGGTATGGCATTTACCTCAGTGGTTGTAATAGATTTTAAACGAAACTAATTAATTCCTCAATTTTTGTCGATAATTATGATTTACAGTTATAAGCAAAATATTACTCACATTAACAATAATACATACTACTGTTCTCATTTGATGGTCGTGTTGTCTCTTCTTTCTGCTTCTGTGTTATTACTGGTTCTGCATTGTTTCCTTGTTTTGCGTTATTCTCTTGTTTGCGTTGTTCCTTTGTTTCTGACTAAAAAACCTTTTTTAAATCTTGCATTCCTCTCTACTCCACTACTTTCCAATCAGCGATTTGTCATTTATTTTCATTAGCATATGACCTGAAATAGATATTTGCATAATCTTATTTTTGCCATTCGACACATAAGAAGACCTATTTATCTTCAAGTATCCTTGCAATAAAAACTAGAATCCATCTGGTATAGCTGCAGGGTTATTAGGTGTATTAAAGCTGATTCGAAACCGGTCATTTTACGCACGGTAAATTAGTCGCAAATGAATTTTCACGCTCAGAGCTGAAACAGGATACTTGCGGGCGTTTGTATAAATCACTCGGTTCGTCGTTTTCGAAAACATTATACTTATTGTGCAGTTGAAACGTACACCTTGTTAGCGATCGACTTGAAGACTCCGGTTACAGTAAGGAGGCGCCACAGTCATTTTGTAGACAAATTGTTCCGCTGTCACCGTAGGTATACTTAAAGTCTATCTGTTGATTTCTTGACACCCACAAATGAACTGCGCTTCTTTTTCCTTTTACATGCGCCAACGCATCTGTCTAACCCAAAAAGGTAGCGAGTTTATAATTACTTTCTCTTCAGTTGAACTTCAAAGCTTGAGAATAGTTATATAATTTATTAAATAATATATAATAATATTAAAAATACTTTAATTCGTTGTTGGTAGAGCAATGTTACGGTATCACGAAGCTTGTGTTTTCGAGTCCCACTTGGAAGTATAATTACTCAACTATCTATCTTCATTTTATAATAAAGAAAATAATTTTCTCGCAGAGTCGTTAGCTAGGTGAGGTTATTGAGCACCAATTATTAATATCCGAACCTCTTTATTCATGCGGCGTGTATCGCGTCGCCGTTTCCAGAATCACGAATAATGGATCATCCTCGTTTCGTCGCGTAAAGATATTCAATTATCTTAGCTGCGAGAGGATGCACGACCTTCCCGGTGCGAATCGCCATTGAATATTTATAAACTCGTTGAAACTGATAAATGTCACAGTTTCCCGTCGTAATACACAATTTTGATGCGACGCGTCGTCGTTACGTCGATGCAAATTTTTTCGCAACGGCCGTCAGATCGCTCCTCACCTTACCGCGAAATTCGCAAAACCGATTGCCCTCGATCCGTAAGGCCGGCATCCCATTGCGAGCGATGAACTTTCACAGATATTTATAATAAACTAAAATAAACTTATAAAAGATTAAACGATCACCACATCAGAGAACAATATCCGTTTGATAACCGTCATACTTAATCATGAATGGGAGAGAGTAATTAGAGACAAAAATATTCCTCGACCTTAATCTTTCAAACCAATTTCATGAGAGACTTTCCCTGAAGAACAAATTTCATAAGATCTCTGTCTATATCTTTTCATCTCCAAATGAAGCACAGTTTGTAGTCCTTCCTATCGAAAATACCCTCGCACATAATTTTGATTTTTAGTGGGTACACATCTTAACGTCGAAGGCGCATTGTGTCCGACGCAGACGGAAAGGGGGGAAATTACATCCTGGTTATCTCGCCCCGAGGCGTCCAGTTAACTCGGGCATGTTTAAGTTATTACCGAACGTTCGGATCGGAACGACGCGCACCGAAAATTAGCTCCCAATTTTCACACTTAAGGGGAATCGATTTTTTCCAGGGCCAGATCGGCTCGTCCCCGATCGCCGTCGTTACTTTAATCCGCGGTTGCTTCGATGTGCGTGAGCTTCGCACAATGCGCGTTGCGGCGCAATGCGATCGACCCCCGGGCCCCAAAGATGAATTACGGCCGGACCTTTCGACACGTCATTTTCTCGACGATGAGATGTGATACCGCGCGACTGATTAACGGCGGACGATTTGATTCTGTCGGAAGGGCCGTGATGCGCTCGCGATGATAAGGCATCGAAATTTACGGTTCAATTTTTGCCGAACGGGAAATGATATTTTTATTCGACGTGCGATGCATAAATCAACGGTGTTGTTGAATTTTACGCTTTTTGTGAATGTACATATACGCGTTGGTAGAATGAGTTATGTGTACGTAGATCGAACATTATTATAAAATGCATAATGTTCGATCTATGATTTCTCCACAAAAAATAGAAGATGCTTCTAATGAAACCTATTATCGCCGTCAAAAGTATTGACCCCTAGCTTTGGAAGCAAATAGAATAAAAACTCAGGAGCGGAAATTAAAATAAAAAATACCTGAATATAGGTAATTTAGTTCTTAATCACATACTAAAAATTTGTTTTTTTTATTAAGCCATTGAAAGGCTATGTTAAATAATACCTTAAAAAGCAGGGTTTTACATTGTGTTAGATACTGCACGGTTAAAGCTTGCAACCTTGAGAGAGAGAAGCACGATTGTTAAAACTACGCTCTGTATGAAGCGGCATTTCCGTAGGCAAAATAAATCTTGCAATTAC
>JAWQRJ010000735.1:0-18678 GCA_033557515.1 Diorygopyx duplodentatus | reverse complement strand
GCATTTTCAGGTCAGCATTTTCTTTTCTTATTTCTCCAAGCTCCGCTGTTATATTTCTCGGGAGATTCAACACTTCATTTCCTTGTATTTGCTTTTCTTCGCTGGGTGATTCTGATTAATATAGTCAATTTGTTTATGGGATTCATTAAGTTGTACAACACAATGCTTCCCTTCCAAATCCAAAAGACATCATCCTCGTATCTGCGCCAAAATAAAATGTTACTATGTTTTTGGTTAGGTTTGCTAAAAAAGGTGAAAGTGAAGAACCCAAAGGGAGTCCATCTTCCATTCTGCAGGTTTCGTTGTTGAAATGAAAAC
This sequence comes from Diorygopyx duplodentatus, assembly GCA_033557515.1. Classification (NCBI taxonomy): domain Eukaryota; kingdom Metazoa; phylum Arthropoda; class Insecta; order Coleoptera; family Scarabaeidae; genus Diorygopyx; species Diorygopyx duplodentatus. Next base: position 18,360 of record JAWQRJ010000735.1, on the reverse strand, counting down.
AAATTTGTTTAAGAATAGTTTCTGTTATTTTGAGAGTATTTGAGGTGTGGAAATTACTTAGTTCGGAATCATAAAGTACATTTTTAAGGGCTTGCAATGAACCTAAAATAGGTACATTGGTGTAAATATTTATATCAAAGAAAATCAGAATACAATTATCTATAATATTTATTACTAATATATTATTATTTCAATTTTACTATAGATTCATCTACATAAATACTTTGACCAAGAATAAATAAAGTACTCAGAACATTTTGAATCTAAATATTCTTAAAAAAAAAATGCTGGCTCATTGTGTATGGGTTGTGAGATTTTTGCTGTCTGAGGCCCATATTCGTAAACGGATCTCAAACTCAGTCATCTTGAGTATGGAGTATGCTGTTTTATAAACTGAACTGCGGCTATTCTCGGCTGGTGCCTTTCTCAAGCATAGAAATTTAAGGAATTCTAGTAACTTTTCAACAATTTATGCAAAAAAAATCCATTTTTGGAACCAATCACACGGGATGACTCCCTTAAGGGTTTAAAATATAAAAAAAAACACACTGTTGAACTGCAGCTCATAAAACATCATTGAGAAAATTTGCTTTTGGGACTACATTCACTTTCATTATCACATACAAAAATTCACATAAAATTTTCTGTGGCACGTTGTCAGAAAATTATTCGAGTGTTTTGAATATGGTATAGTGTGACTAAGATGTCAACGTTTCAGGTATGCTTTTTATAAAATTTCTAATGGTAACTATCAATTTAATTCAATAATATATTCCACAAAAAGGAATCATATTATGCAACCTAACGATTTTGGTTCCAACATCTAAGTACACTATCTTACACTTAGATGTTGAAATGAATGGACTTTCTCAATTAAATATCTTAATTTATACAGTCATGCTTACAATAAATAAGTTCTCTTCTTGTTTAAGAAAATAAATTTAATAAACATGCTCTCGAGAATTTGAAGAAAACCAACGTTCCGAACGTCCAAACCGACAATCCCTTAGACAACATAGATTTTTCAAGCCAGGAATTCATTAATGGCGTAAAAAATTTGGCGAGAGTGCTAAAAGTGTCTTCGCATCCAAATCACTTTGTTACACTTGAGGCTTGTCGTAAAGTGGTGGAGCAAAATTTGTTTTGTGAAAGGGATTCTAATAAGGCTACTGTAAGTTTAAATGTTTATTCTTACAAATATTTTGAGGCTTTTTTAAAAAATTTAACACTTATAATAATATATAATCTATTTTTTTTTATCTTAAAGGGTACCCCATTTCCATATCACAACACCGATCTAGGTTCCGATTTGGGAGATGTCGGACTAAATCACGCAGCGAAAATATTACGACTTATTTATATACAGGATTTGCGGAATTTACAAACTAAAGGAAACGAAGTGGTCGTATCAGTGCAGAGTGTTACGGCAAATCCGAAAACAGACACCAAGTTGGGAAAAGTAGGAAAATAATTTGCGAAAATGCAAGATACGTCGTTCTCTTATTTATGGTGCGTTCCGGAATGGGGAATAATCGAACATCTCGCCTATTCCCAATGCGGTCGCTCCTAAAAGTATATTATTATTTACTAATTACTACTTATTAATTAAATAATATTGCAACACCTACCAGAAGCGATTGAATAAAACGTGTACTTTGCAAATTGTGTTTGCTTCCGCCCGTGATAAAATAAATAACCTCCAATTCCTAACATGCAACAAACTGATATCATTTTGCAGGAAATGCAGGGCTCTGCGCTTTTTTGCACCATATTGGAATACGTCAGGAATGTAATAAAAAGTTCACAAATCAAAATGGAATATAAAAACGTTTAGTGCATATTTTGCTGGTAAATACATAAGGTTGGCTGCACTGAAGCAGTGACAGTAACTGCTGCAAACTTCCTACATTCGAAAAAGTCTGTATTTTTTAAATGACTTCCTAAATAAATAATGTGAGTTTAGGGTTCGCAGACGATCACCGGAATTTGTGGCTGCCCAGGATTTATGTATTTTAATAATTTTTAAGCCGACCAAATATTGCCGGAGAAATAATGTTAAACTGTGATTTTGACGCACACAATTTACTGGAATGAGGGTAATTATTTTTTTAATCTTTTAATTCTATTTCGGAATCTAATTATGAACGCTACTGACATCTATTAAGAAAAAAAATGTTTCAAATGACTATTGCATAGGTGTCCTATTGGTTTATAATGCTGTATTTTTTTTTATTACTTTATCTTGTAAGGTTATTAAAAACCCTTCTGCGTCAGAAAACAGGAAACCATTTTTGAAACATTTAACCGAATATTTTTTAATAGATTTATTTAGTTCTGTTATGTACCTCCCGTGTATTAGTTTTGATATCAATTTTTCTTTTCTTGTGTTATCGGTGATCATGTTGGGATTGTGTTGCTTATTGTTTAATTTTAATGGTGCGTATGTGTCACATTCTAAAATTGTATTGTTTTTTTTTTTGGAAACATTTGCTTAATGACGTGATTTGATTTATGTTGGTGTTTTTTAAATCAATTAAGGGCTGTTCCACCCGCTGTTTATATTTTTTAGATATGTGGTGCACTGTCGATTGTTAATTGTTGATGGAAACCTAAATATTTATATTTGTCATCCAGACCTAAATTAGAATTTATTATTGTTTCATTATCTAAGGGTGCCTTGTAAGTGTTTATCAATAAGGGGGTGTTTATTAAGCTGTTCAGACCTTCTTTTGTTTTCTGAAAATTGCCAGTTTTTTCACAAATTTCCATATTTATCGTATCAAAAAAATTCGGGGGAAAAAGTTGTAGACATCAAAACATTTTGTAGGATAGTTTATAAAAATATTTTATATTATTGTGATGTGGGTTAAAATCTGTGTGGAATATGATTTTTCTTCATATCTGCTAAACTATGAAAGATAAATACCTTGAACCTCATATCGTTGGAAATCGAAAAAATCAAGTAATTTAATAATGTCAAAATCAACTATGGTTTCCATTTAAAAAAATACAACTTTGGGTCATAACCTAAAGTTTTCCTTCTTCCTTTTTTATGTGAAACCCATATCCAAATTTCCTTGATACTAGGCAATGGATTTAATTATTATTTTAAATTTATTAATGATTTTAAAATAGGTAACAATAGGTAATATTAGGTAACAATAGGAAATATTCTTTTATTAAATTTAAACAACTTAAAGCCTAATAAGACGTATGCGACAGTATACAATAAATAGTAATAACACAATCATCGTATATTGTCCGCTGAATCAGGATCATAATATTGGCTTTCACTTTCAAACATTCCTGGTACAATTTGTTTAGGATGAGGATTGAGGGAGTCATTCCTTTTCGGCTTGGCATACAAAATATTTTCCTGTTCGACACTGACCGACTTTTTCCTGCAATTCAAAAAAGAAATGATAAATAATGGCTCAAAGTAGATAACGAATTGCTTACTTCATGTTGATTCCGGATAGCTTATGGCTAAACCTTTTGAATAAATATAAAACCACACTAAACAGCAGTGTAGTTACGCATATGATTATGAGCCACATTGTAAAAATTGACGTTTCCGGAGTTCCATAATTCGAAAATTCTGGTTTTAACTGTTCATCTGAATACCCCAGCCACATCGCTTCAAGGTTTTCTATATTCATTTGGTATTCTGCTTCGTCTTCTTGAAATATCGGCAATCTGAACGTTATGTGAACGCAATCTTTTCTATTGGGCCAATTTATTGGACATTGTATTACGTTTTCTACCATCACATTTTCTATACTAAAAAATATAAATTGCCTTGATGATGCCTGTGTACTAAATCGAAAAAATATTATTACGTGATTTCTTCCACACTGGTTATGTTAGTGTTAGGGATATATTCAGTGGCCATATTGACGACTTTCTCACGAAAAATTTTCAAATTCCCTTCAGTGTACCAACCTGGGCTCTTACCAGATATATTAACTGTAAAGTTAGCGCATTCACTTGGTGGTGGTGTAGGCCATGGAATTTCGGTTGTGGTTGGTTCAGGTGTCGTCGGTGGTTCCCCTAATTCATAAATTATTAGTAACTTAAACTAATGGCAAAATTATAAAAAAAGTGTATAGAATTTATAAACACACAAAAGCTATCTTATTTTTTATTTTTAATAATTACTAGACATACCAAACCTGCTTATTTTAATGAGAAATTCTCCAACTGGTTCCGTATCTTCAGGTTCATCATGATCGCGAGTAGCTTCTTGCACAAATTCATCGAATTTAATATACACCTCATTTTTCAGCGACAAGTATCTTCTAGAGCTTTCTATGTAGTGTGTAAAAATTCTACCATCTAAGCCGTCATCAGCACTACTCCCTGAATACACAAAAAAACAACAAAGATAACACTTTTTTAACTAACAAGAATTGAGAATTGTAGTTACCTGATTTTATTAATAAGTGATGGATACTAGTACTACCGCTGGTATGAGGAATATTAAAACTTTCAACAATAACCAGTATTTGGTACCCTTCTTCTGCAGTCACAAAGATCTCCTTTTCATCACAACACTCAATGATTACTTCATCATCATCACTAAGTTCGATGTTTCTAGCTGCGGTAAGACGGAGAAATAAAAATGCGAATATGGTGTAGGGCCGGATATGCATTGCACCACCAATTTAATATCACAAAATTTACACCGACAATGCCTACTTAGAAAGGAAACGAATCCATCAGTAAAGTTGTTTAAAATCTTATCGGATATTTTTTTTTGATTAGGTGAAGATAGCGACGGATATAACAAATAATTTGATAAGATTTTATATCAACATCGCCTACTAGAAACCCATAGAATTTATCCTAATATACTTTAATTAATAAATGATAATGGAAGACTTAACTACATACGCTAGAATGCGTCGCCTACTAGATATCGTGAAAAAACTGGAAACGTCATTTTCTTCAAATGTAAATATTTTCCATATAATTTACCGTATCTAAAATTTCGACGGAAAAAGTTGTAGATATCAAAACATTCTGTAGGATAGACATAAATAAAAATATTTTTTACCTTACAACAGTTTCGAGATGTGACCCAAAGTTGTATTTTTTTGTAAATGGAAACCATAGTTGTTGATTTTGACATTATTAAATTACTTGATTTTTTCCCTTTCCAACGATATAAGGTTCGAGATATTTATCTTATATTATATGAAAGATAAATATCTTTCATAGTTGAGGAGATATGAAGAAAAATCACATTCCACACAGATTTTAACCCACATCACACTATCTATGATTAAGAACTAACTGCATTGGTGCATTAGCTTTTCCTGTAGAAAACAGTGAATCAAGTTCTCTGCATTAAGTTATTTCAATATGCCAACAAAATGTACATTAATTCAACTAAGAAAAGTACTTAAGTGTTTACTGCAGCTAAGGACTTTATATTCCATAGATGAATTCCTAGACTATGAAAGGCTGGTCCTATAAACTTCTGAAGAGTCTTATGGTTCCACTTTTAATGTTAATGTAATTTTTAAGCCAATTTAAATTATTCTTCTGTTATATAAATAGTACCAATTTTACAGACAGTAGGTATGAATTAACCTGCGAAAATCTGCAAAGATAATGGCTAATAAAGATTATTATTAAGGTAACTTTGCAGCATGTAGAGGTAGAAGAAAACACATTCCCTTTCCATTATTTTCTTAGTTGCCTATTTTCAATTGGTTGCGTGTTGAGAAAAAATTCAAAATGTTTTCAAGTAATTTTTTGTAGTTTTTCTGCCGTAGTATTCACTCCTGCTACTAAATTTTATCGTTTATTTATCTAAGTGTGAAATATGATCCTAAGCACGATCAACAAATAAACCTCGGAACCAATCTTTAGGCGCAACAAAATTGTATGATGTAACACATTATAGTGGAAAGTGAAATGGAAACTGGGAATTCTAATGTTTCTAATAGTGCATTTTTCTTTATGGGACAAAAACTGTAAATTTCAGACACTGAAACAACTTTTCAAGAGCTCTTTGTCAATAACTGAGAGCATTATTTTTAAAGTTCTTTCGCTCTGTTTACAATTACTGATACCAGTCGCCCAATGACTGAACAATCAAACTTGTTTTGTTTAGATCTGCTGACCTTCACGACATATTGAATAACCGACAGATATGTGGTTTAATGTAAAATCGGTAGTCTGTAGATGATTCTCTAGAATGTGCACAGTTGAGTGAACGTTTACAAAACAGCTATTGAAAGATGTACAAAATAACATTACTTGGATTTGTTCCGTTATTTTTAAACATTCACTCATCAAGTAGCGATTGCTCTTCTAGTGGCAGAAGCATTTCATGTCAATATACTGATTTACAAACAGTAGTTAATACTTTTGATGAAACAAAGGTAAGAAGGAATTAATTATTAAGTCTTTGTGTTACTGCTATAGAATAATTTTATTAAGGACAAAACAAAAAATAATATTGGTCATATAATAACTGCTATAATGCCAGATATATATGTACTTACCTAAGTAAATATTGTAATGAAATAAACAGAAATACCCTGGTTCATAAATACCTTTATTCTTTTTTTATTTTATGGATTCAGAAGCATGTATAATATTTAATGTATCTCTGTATTTCAGGACAGCATATCAGATGCAAACATTCAAGTGTGTTATGAAGGACATCTCAAAGCAGAACAATTCCCATTTGTAAACTTGAAAACTTTGATTCTCCATTGTAGTCTCCTTACGTTGGATGAAAATGCCATAACAAATTTGAGACGATTATATCAACTAAATTTATCATCGAACCAAATCGTTCGACTTCCACACAACTTGTTCCGCGAATCTCAGGCGTTAGAAATTATCGATCTGTCTCATAATCAACTGACGCTTGTAACTATAGATACTTTTTATTATTTATCGAATTTGAAAAGTTTGAATATAAGTTTCAATAAAATTGGTGAAATAAAACCTGGTAGTTTGGAAGCTGTACCGAATTTACAGACTTTGAATGTTAAAAATAATGAAATAAGAATTCTTAGATTAGGTTCATTAGATGGTGCGCCTTTATTAACTTATCTAGATTTATCTAATAATCTTGTACAGGATATCCCTTTGGGTCTGTTTGATAAATCTGGTAATTTAAAACATCTCGATTTAAAAAATAATAGAATAAAAACACTCCCGCTAGGATGTCTTGATCAATTGAACGGTTTAGAAGAACTAATTTTATCTGACAATAAATTTTTGTCGCTACCATTGGGTTTATTCGATGATATGCCAAATTTAAAACAACTGGATTTAACGGGGAATACCTTACAAACCTTGCTGTTAGGACGTTTCGATCAAGCAGAGAATTTGCTATCCTTAAAATTAGAAGACTGTAAACTGCAAGGAATTGAAAATGGGCTATTCGATAAAAATAAGAAATTGCAATTTTTAGATTTATCCCAAAATTATATTGAATCATTAGAAGACGGTACGTTTGACGATACAAAATCCTTAAGGAATTTGAACATTTCGCACAACCGTATCGTGGAACTGCCAAAAAATTTATTTCATCAAACTCGTATGGTTCAACTGGATATGTCACATAATAACATACTTAAGCTGTCTGTTGGTATATTCAAATTAGATCAAGCAAAGCAAATTTTCCTAAACAACAATGAAATTAACAACATTGATGTTAAAGTGTTTGAACCACTCTCGAATTTAGTGTATTTAAATTTAGAATATAATAAATTGAAACATATGAATCACGACATTTTTAATTATTTACCGAGACTGAACAAAATAGACATTGCTGGTAATACTTGGAGTTGTGAATATTTTATGAAGTTGCTAAACATTTTAAGTAATAAATTGGTTGTGTTCAATAGAAATAACGACTATTTTCGTGGGGTCGCACCAGTGTGTATTGTTGAAAATTAATACTGAAATAAAGACAGGTAAAATAAAATGTTTTTTTATTAAATCCCACCCAGCCAAGCACTGCAGATTAAAATTAATTTTTTCTGTTTCGGGAGTAGAATGACATTATTCTCGCACGCTTTTTATTGCTAGAATGAGCTCTATTCTTACACGACTTTTGGTAACATTTTATTCTCAATGGTTGACGAAATGTCAACCGGTAACATTTACAGACACAAATAATGTAAATGGAAACCGAAAACTTTGATTCTCCATTGTAGTCTCCTTACGTAGGATGAAAATGCCATAACAAATTTGAGACGATTATATCGACTAAATTTATCATCAAACCAAATTGTCCGACTTCCACATAACTTGTTCCGCGAATCTCAGGCATTAGAAATTATCGATCTGTCTCATAACCAACTGACACTTGTAACTATAGATACTTTTTATTATTTATCGAATTTGAAAAGTTTGAATATAAGTTTTAATAAAATTGGTGAAATAAAACCTGGTAGTTTGGAAGCTGTACCGACCGAATTTACAGACTCTGAATGTTAAAAATAATGAAATAAAAATTCTTAGATTAGGTTCGTTAGATGGTGCGCCTTTATTAACTTATCTAGATTTATCTAATAATCTTGTACAGGATATCCCTTTGGGTCTGTTTGATAAATCTGGCAATTTAAAACATCTCGATTTAAAAAATAATAGAATAAAAACACTCCCGCTAGGATGTCTTGATCAATTGAACGGTTTAGAAGAACTAATTTTATCTGACAATAAATTTGTGTCGCTACCATTGGGTTTATTCGATGATATGCCAAATTTAAAACAACTGGATTTAACGGGGAATACCTTACAAACCTTGCCATTAGGACTTTTCGATCAAGCAGAAAATTTGCTATCCTTAAAATTAGAAAACTGTAAACTGCAAGGAATTGAAAATGGGCTATTCGATAAAAATAAGAAATTGCAATTTTTAGATTTATCCCAGAATTATATTGAATCATTAGAAGACGGTACGTTTGACGATACAAAATCCTTAAGGAATTTGAACATTTCACACAACCGTATCGTGGAACTGCCAAAAAATTTATTTCATCAAACTCGTATGGTTCAACTGGATATGTCACATAATAACATACTTAAGCTGTCTGTTGGTATATTCAAATTAGATCACGCAAAGCAAATTTTCCTTAACAACAATCAAATTAACAACATTGATGTTAAAGTGTTTGAACCACTCTCGAATTTAGTGTATTTAAATTTAGAATATAATGAATTGAAACATATGAATCAAGACATTTTTAATTATTTACCGAGACTGAACAAAATAGACATTGCTGGAAATACTTGGAGTTGTGAATATTTTATGAAGTTGCTAAACATTTTAAGTAATAAATTAGTTGCGTTCAATAGAAATAACGACTATTTTCGTGGGAACGCACCAGTGTGTATTGTTCAAAATTAATACTGAAATAAAGACAGGTAAAATAAAATGTTTTTTTATTAAATCCCATCCAGCCAAGCAGTGCAGATTAAAATTAATTTTCTCTGTTTCGGCAGTGGAATGACATTATTCTCGCACGCTTTTTATTGCTAGAATGAGCTCCATTCTTACACGACTTTTGGTAACATTTTACTCTCAAATAATATAAATGGAAACCGAAACAGAAAATAGTATAAAAAACTGGTTGCAGAAGACTATTCAAGGTTTGTTTAAAATTCAGACTCGTGCTAGAATAACTTTACTTACTGCAAATTGTTTAATATACTATTTATTAGTTTGTTCCAAATTATTTCTATGAATGTATGCTAATTTAAGATATGACGAATTCTTATCTAACTTTTAAAATAAATATTTAGTTTATAAATATTAACCAGGTAAATCAAGGTTATGAACTTATGAGAGTAGTACGTAGAGGCTATATTCTGATGACTACCTCCGTTTTCATCAAAAATTGGTATTGGGATAAAACATTAATATTTTCAATTGATCTTTTTTTATTAAATATTTAAATAAAATTGTTTGCACCTTACATATTACATTTGCTGTTACGGTAAAAAATAAAATAAATACCTAAATAGAAATTAGTAACAAATCATGTTAACGTTTCTCCTTTTGTGACCTGAAATTTCAACAAATTACGCATAACAATAACGTATATAAACTATGCGAAATAACTTACGCAAGCTTCCAAATAATCTATTTTCCTTTCAAGCGTAGTTAGCTTTTCGTTCAAAACAGCAAGTTTAGACCTACACGATAGATCTACGAACAATTAACTTACAAACTGTTCAGTTGATTCGTCAACTATTTCAACTTACCAAAAGAATTCAAAAAATCCGTTATTTTCTTAATACTAACGGTTATAACATCTATGTATTCCCGATTAGCCCAGTCTTGTTGGATTTGTTTCTGAATTGTTTCTCTGTGCGGTGCAGACATTGTGCAACTGAATTTTTCTTTTTGGGTAAATAACTTTTAGGTATTTATTAATATTGACAGCTGTCAAAAAGTTCATATAGGTCGTTTGTTGTAGTGTGACGTCTTTTCTGTAATCTAAATGAATAAAAATTGTAATATCTTGTGTAAAATATAGCCTTTTTGCACAAGATATTAATTATGCCCACTTTTTCTATATAATAATTTTTAATTTATTTAGTCAAGTGCATCCAACTCTAAAAGACACGGATGAATCAATAGTGATCCATCAGTTTAAAATTAATATACCATATTGCTCTGACAACATCAGATTAACCTAAAAATTTACATTTTTGCGGTTGTGTTGTAAATTTCATTTGATAAATACCGTTAATTTATATTAAATATAAAGAACAAGACCGAAAAGACACTAATTATACCGATAAGTAATGTCTTCTAAAAAGTTGTTAAAGGAAGCTCGAGAAGCAATAAACAACAAGGATTATCAAAATTGTTTAAAGCTGTGTAAGGAAATTTTAAAAGAGGACAAAACGAATTACATGGCGCTGGTATTTTTTGGCATTTCTCTACAAGAGGTAGGCCCCATCGAACAAGCCCCTAATGCTTTTAAAAAGGCTATACAAGTAAATAAATCTAATTGGATAGCCTATAACGGGTTGGCCAGTTTTTATGAAAAGCACGGTAATGTGGAAGATAAAAAGGAATTATTCAATATTTATAAAACCATTGTTACGTTAGATTGGTAAGTTATCCTAAAAATTACATATTGTTAGAATAATAAGACCTTTTTAGCAATGAGAAGCGAATTGTCGAATGTGCCAGTAAAATATTGAAATTTTGCAATGAAAATGTGGAAGATGTAGTTGTGTATACACAGGAATTGATTAATCATGATTGCCTTACAGAATCTGATAAAAGTTTTATTCGTATTATGCTTTATAACTATTTGTGTGCAGCTACAAATTTATCCGAAAATATGAGTTTATTTGTAAGTTAAAAGCTAAATTAATACATTCCAAGATAATTTGTAACTCAATTTTTAGCTTAAAAATCTCTTAAAGTTATTAATCAAGAATACTGAAAAGGCAACTTTCGATATGCATAACGAATATGTAAAATTATTGTATAATTCTGACGATTATGAAGTTGCGTTGGATGAATCGATAAAATGTTATAACTTGTACGGGAATGAACAAACTGCAGTATGGATTAGTAAAATATATAATAAACAATTTTTTGTTAATTATACCGTCTTTAAACATTATCGTGATCAAGTAGCGGATATTTTAAACAAACTTTTAGTTGCAGAAAATAATGAGAATATGAATGCAGATTTTTTACTTTCGGAAAGCATATTCCTTTATGAGAAAAAACAGTATCGTGAAAGTCTTGACTTAATAGAAAAAGGTAATACTTTATTTAATTACAAATCGAAGATTATATATTTTTTCCATAATTCCAAATTAATTTCAGTTCCGCGTCTATGTTTCTAATGTAATAACATAACAAACGTATTTTTTTTCAATAATACCTAACATGCATCCTATTTTATTGATTTTATAGTTATTTTTTGTGTAATATACATTTTTTAGTTGTCAATTTAAAACCAAATTCAATTTATACATGGATTACTAAAGCAAAATCTGAGTTGGCTCTATCATTGAAAACTGTAGCGTTATCTTCAACATTGAAATCAAAAGAACTTGTTGGTAAATTAAACAATGGTAACAAGAAAAATTTGGAGTTAGTTGTAAGCAACTTACTGATAGAATTACTTTCATACAGTAACAATCGCAAAGATTGGGATGAAGCTGTAAAAATTTATGAAAATGTAAGTAATTATTATAATACTTAAGGTATTATAATAATTTACTTATTTTTATATTCTAGGACGTTGATTTAGCAAACAATACTACTTCATTGATTTCTATTGTGCGTGCGAACATTAAATTGAATAATATTGAAATTGCTGAAAAACTAATTAACAAAATTAAAGATAAGGAGCAGCAAAATGAAATAAATTTACTTTACGCACAAATATTGAAATCCAAAGGAAAAATTGATGAAGCCCTTATTGTATTGGAAAAACAAGTGGAAAACGACTGGGAATCATGTTTGGAAGCAGGAAATGTTTACTGGGAACTAGAAAAGTTCGACAAAGCACTATTTCTTTATTTAAAATCGGCCAAACTTAATCAATCAGCGTACGAGACGTTTTTGAAATTAGGGCAATACTATCAAAAATTTGATCAATTGGATAAAGCACGTAGATGTTTTGAAAAAGTTATTAAACTTTACAGTAAATGTTTAAGCGCAGTTATGGAGTTGAATAAAATATATAAAATGCAGAAAAATTGGGTAATAATTATTATTATGAAGAAAATTTGAATGATTTCTAATTTGCACTTATGGTTTTTTTGTGTACCTCTATTTTAGGACGGTAGCATAGCAATACTACAACCTTTTGTTGGAAATAAACCAAATTCTGAAAATTTATGGGCATGGATGCAATCAGGTTTAGCTTACTACGAAATGGGTGATTATACGAAAGCCACAACTACTTTGAGAATAGTGATTCGGTTAGAGCCAAACAATACAACCTGTTGGGAAGCACTGGGTGACACTTACTTGGCTAGAGGTGCTTACACATCTTCGATAAAATCTTACCAGAAAGCACTGGAATTGTGTCCTGGATCTTTATATCCCCAGATACGGATAGCTACAATTCAAAAGGTACGTTAACACCGCAACACTCAATCTACGTATTCAACATTTAAATAAAACTGAAATGGTATTTAAAATTCAGATATTAGGACAGTACGTTGAAGCAAAGGAACAATTTCGCGCCGTTCTCCTCAATAATAAATTATACATACCTGCTTTGAAAGGCTTGGCCGAGGCATATTTGGGAGAAGCGAGGGAATATCAGAGGAAACAGTTGTGGGGCCTTGCTAGAGATTCTGCACAGATGGCGTTAGATACTATATCTTTGTAAGTTTAATGGAGCTTTTTAAAATATTCAAGCACAATTCAAAAGTTCAACTGTTGTTTTGATATATAACTATAATAATTTGAATATAACTCTTTTATGAATGCCTTTTTGTATTCATTTGGGTCACATCTCTAACATTTTTCTGTTCTATTTTCATTTCCCCGAAACTGGTGGTTATTTAATGGTGGTAATTGTGGATCAGTTCAAGATATGTTGGGAAATCTGTAGAATCTTAATTGTAAACATTCGCAAATACAAAATTACAAATGAATTAATGTTCATAATAAAATAATATTAACATTCCAGAGCCGTAGTTCAAGATAACAAATTGTCATGTATGTGGAAACTACTGGGTGATTGCTGCCATTTGGTAGCTCGTTTATCAGAACGCTATTGTTGCTTACGAGTTCAAGAGAGCTTACTCGATGATGTAGATGGGAAAAATAATTTGCAGAAAAAATTCATTGAAAGGGAGGAAATATTCGAATTCTCTCTACGGTAAAACAAATTTTTAATCTGTATTAATTTAAAATTTGGGCAAAACAGGTTAATATACTCAAGAGATCTTCATTGTATCATTTTATGATTGTAGATGCTTCTCAAAAGCAATTGTTTGTATAGAAAACAATATTTTAATATGGCACGATTTAGCAAAATGTTTATTATCTTACGCTCAAATTGTTGATGATCCAGAAAAATCCAAAGAGCTATACAATCAGGCTTTTGCGGCTGTTCATCACTGCATTATGGGTTACCCTAATAATTGGACCCATTGGAACTTAATGGGAGTTTTAGCATTTTTTAAAGGTAAGCTCTTAGCACCGTTTCATTCAAATTTTAAACTTTATTTTTTAGAGCCCAAATCTTATTCCCTTTGTCAACACTCGTTTATTAAAGCAATCACTTTGGACAGAAACTGCACCATTGCTTGGTGTAACTTAGGAACGTTGTATTTGCATTTGAACAAAATCAAGTTGGCGAACGAGGCATTTTCCCAAGCGCAAAGATGTGATCCAAACTTCATCAACAGTTGGGTTGGACAAGTAATATCAAAACTATAACCCGTTCTCATTTTATTTCAGATTGGTAATCGGTAACTTCTTTTTAGGCATTAATAGCAGAATTTCTGGGTCACGAAGACTGTATGGACCTCTTCAGACATAGTACGCAACTGGGATGTCACAGTCAGAGTGAAGTTGGCTATGCTTATTGGGTTTGCAAAACTCTACTTCAAGAACCAACTGAGCAAAACCAGTATGCAATACACAAAATGCACGCTATACCCGTTGCGTGTGATTCCTTAGTTTGGTATACTGGTATGTAGCTATTTAAACATACTTAAATAATACAATAAATGACCTTAAATGTTTTATTTTTTTGCTATTTTTAAATAAATAAATATCGAACTTGTGAATTTCTACATCTGTGGTGATTGTTCGCATTGACTGTACTGCATTTGGCAATCTTCTATCGTTGATGGTTTTTTTTCTGGTCGATATTTATCCTGTGATGTATCACTGAAAAACAAAGTTAAATAATATTACATTTACTTGTCATACCTATGTACTTGCAATAATTTCTTTGCGATACTAAATAATTTCAACTTACTTAAGAAGTAACAAACCCAGTGACAGCAATCTATTCTTTTCTGCCTGAACGTATGCTTCGCATATAAACTTTCTTTTGCATACTTCCGATTTGATGTGCATTGCATCAAATGCCAATTCTGATAACTTTAACCTATGAGATAAAGCTTTTTTAGATACCTCCATGTAAAGATTTGTAAAAAAAAAACTTACGCCCTAAAAATTTTTGTTGTCGTGTCTAAAATATTGCCGACATCGTCAATTTTCCTCGCGTGATAATTAGTGGCATATCCAGTAGAGTATATTTTATCGTGATGGTCTGGAGGAGCATCTTCATAGGTCTGGTGATCGTGGTCGTGATCTGTTCCAGAAGGTGGATGGCCGAGATACACATCTTTGTTAAAGTAAGGTGTAGGATGCGGTGCTTCCGCATAAACTGGCTCAGTATGTTGTTGAGAATCTAGATTGTAATTTTCCGTTATTGAAAGTTGTGCTTATTCGTTAAATTTTAATTTTCTTACCAACGTATGCTATGTATCTGTAAAATGCGTAGATCTTTCCTGCTATCAATGCCAATGTGATCACTGTTCCAACAACGGCAATTATTTTAATTTTAACAATTAGAAATGTTAAGTAATATATAATTCCCCCACCATCTAAAAATTAACAAAACAATTATTCAACTTTGTTTATGTTCGAAAACTACTCGATGACACCAACATAATAAGAGACCAGCTCCTTTCTTCCGTCCAGTTTCACTTAAATCATTTGCAGCACACAAACAAAAGCACAAAATCAAAATGGGCACTTGTTTTAACATTTTCGAACAATTGTCAAAGTTTATGGGTTACGACTAATGACTAGAAGCTAACTGATCTCACCGCACTTAACGACCATCTTATATCTTCTATATTTTATTTGTAAAAAGCCGTACGTTAGCGTTAATCATTTTCATAAGATTCACTTTTAGCTTTTCCCTTTGCCAGTGAATTTGGGTTAACTTTCTCCATATTTTCTATGTACATAGAGAATCGTATCGTTCTACATCAAGATACAGAAGTTCACTGTGGACATGTGATAATTGATGCCGTTAACGTAATTTACAGTTAACGCCCAATGGTGATAATCAGTATTGGTTTAATACAAAACTGTGTACTTTACAATGATGTTGTGAATTTGGAAAACTTTCAATGAAATTGTGTTTTGTTTTTATTTAGTACTCTTTACTACATTTTAATTTAGTCAATAAATCAAATATAATCATGCTGTAAATAAATGTAATATATGTACTTTAAATTGCAGCTTACGATGCACCCAAATGTTTTAGAACTAAAATAAAAATATAAGCAAGTACACAAGAATGAAAAAGAAACACTAAATATAAAAAAAGCTTAGACTTCCTCAATTAGCAAATCTTTATCTTTCTGAAAATTTAAATGCCCAGTTTTAATTAACAATGCATTCATTCGTTTCCCTTTTGACATACATTTATTCAAGTTTTTTACATAATTTTTTTTTATATATTAACATAATATTGCTACCCGGATATATTTTTTTATTGGATGTCAACTAAAAACTAAAACTAAAAATATATAATTGTTATAAACTAATGCCTAACTAAACAAACATTAATTGTTATGATCAAACATAAATAAACGATGCTTTTCAGAATTACATCCTGATGATGCATGTGGTTGGAACATGTTGGGACTATTAAAAGAAAGAATGAGACTAAAGTCCGCCGCAATGGATTCTTATAAACAGTCGTTGGTTCTAACAAAATCTGATGAAGAACGAGACAAAATTTTTGTCAACTACGGAAGATCTCTTATAGAAAACGGAAAATACGAAGATGCCGTACATATTCTTAAAAAAATTAACAGCGCTACGTTCAACAGTGGTAGTTCCTTCGCATTAGCGCTGTTTAAAAGTAATTCTTATAAAAATTAATTATTTAATTTCTAATTTTCGTATTAAATTCTAGATAAGGAATATGAGGAATCGTACAGTTCATATGAGTCAGCTCTCCACTGGTTAACAGAGGACAATAAATTACAATCTGACCTCTTAGTAGCTTTAGCTTCGATGGCTTACTTATTCGAAGGTCATGAAGCAGCCAAAACACTCTTATTTCAAAGGTTCTTAATTTTAACTTTAGAATGAGAAAATTGTCTGCATTTTTCCCTTTTAATTTTTTAGTTTAAAATTAAAATCACCGTCACCCTGGGGTTTCTACTCAACACTAGCAATAGGACTGATGCATCACGACTTACACTTAGCTCAACTAGTACTCAACGAGATGTCCGTCATAAAAGACAAACAGGAATGCTCGGGTCACTATTCCATTCTGTGTTCGTACTTTTATTTATTGAAAGGAGAAAACAAGCAAGCTATACGGGAACTCAGCAAAGTCTTGCATCGTCATCCCAATAGAGCTTCTCTATGGTTATCCCTTTCGGTCTTATTAATTAGGCTACACAAAGAGAGGCCGAAAGATTATGCAGCAGCTCAATGTGCTCACATTGCAATGGAGCTGGGACAGACTAATATGGATGTGACGAATGTACTGTGCTTGGTGTCTCTAAGTTTGCTTCTGTCAGGAAATCATGTGAAAGCTTTGAAAGCAGCCCAGAAGGCCATACATTACTATCCGAACGTAATGGAGTGTTGGGCCGTGTTGATATTGTCGTTAAGAGCTCAAGACAAACTGGAGGAAAAAATTAAACTGATTCGAGGGATTTCTGGACATATTAAAAGGTGTCAACCTTCGGATGGAGTATTATCGTGGGTGAGTAAACAATCTGATGGCTGAAGACTTTAAAACGTTACTAATAGACGTTATGAAATATTGATTGTGTTTTATTTTTTAATTAGGCTTCCGTATTACATAAAGTGAATTTTTACATAAACTTTGAAAGCTAAAAGTTGCACCTCTATTTAAAATGTGTAGCAGTAACATTTATTTGGTCCTTATGTTATAACAATTTAAGACAATTCAATATAATATGTTAACAATATCATATGCTGATGATTCAAACTTAATAGTAGGAGCAACATTAGCAAATAATTATCAGGATTTGGTATAAAAAATATTTAACAAAGTAAAAATTTGGTTTGATCAAAAACTAGAAATTATGTTATGTTCATTACAAGTGGTTACAAAAATCTAAATTCAACAGCAGTATGGTAAATAATGAAAGAGTGGCCTATGGCTGAGATAGAATCACCATACTGTGTTTTTGTTGAAAGAATTAAATGCAATGTGTTATGCTTTAAGAGCCATATCTATGCAGGGTGTCTGCTGTAGACCCTCCATTAGAAATTTATGGGGAACGGATAAAGCCGGATAAAACTAAAATATAAAAATATTTTCAATAAGCTGGCGGTTCCGGTTATACCGGTTGTTGACAACAGCTTTGTTAATT
>JAWQRJ010000734.1:0-18680 GCA_033557515.1 Diorygopyx duplodentatus | reverse complement strand
ACTGGGACTAATCCACCCAAGAATATGGATTTAGAAAGCTGAAAAGCGGCGCAACTCCACATGGAGTGTTAAGCCATCATTCATTACTAACCTGCCCTCCTTGTCGAAAATCTGTATTCTATGGTTGTTGGTATCAGCCACAATGATGTCGTTCTGAGCATTCACAGCTACTCCCGAAGGCTCCGTGAACTGACCTTCCATTACGCCGAATTCGCCAAACTTGCAATGGTAGATCATCTTTTGCCGCTTTATTTGAGACTTTGGCGGGAAAATGTTCGTAGACATTAACTTCGAACTCAAATCGAGCATAGTATCCGCGTGCGTGCTTCCATTGGTTAAGTTGTACGGATCTGAAAATGGGTTTTCAATATTCGGGTCACTCTGCTATTTAACGAAACCAATTTGATTCGATGAGACTTACCGTTCTGAAATATTTCTCCTCCTCCATTCGACCATTTCTCATACGCACTCAATCCGTTGACGTTTAATCCGTTCAGTCCGTTCAACCCGTTGCTTAACCCGTTTAGGTCGCTCATAGAGCTCGTGACTCCGTTGCTGTTCGATGACGTCGTTGAAAACGGACCGAGACTGTTCGCCGAACTGAACCTCTTGGAGATAATGTTCGATTCGAAAGGTGAGGTGGACTGGCTCGACCCGCTGGTCATGGAGAAAGCGCAGTTGCTGTTTCCGCCGTTCGTTGAATTTGTGGAGCTCGTGGAACTCGACGAGTTCGAGCCGGAATTTGTGGGTCTCGCGATGGGAGGTTGCTTCGTGGTTATGGACACGCCGGTGAAATTCATATTATTCAAATTTGCCGAGTCGGGATTGTTTGCGGCCGAATTGGATCTGACGTATCCGAAAGTGTTTCTCACGCCCACCTGGATCGCCTGGTAGTTCGAAACGAACTCTATTTCTCCGATGATAGCCGTGGAATTTGACGGATCGAAATTGCTCGAATTATTGATTAAGCTCTGCAGTTTCCCGTCGAGGATTCTTCGGAGCATCACGATTTCGTAAAAGTTCCCGCACTTGTTTAGTTTCTCGAAAAATTCCGAAGTCTTGTAGATATTCTCGATGAGCTCCTGTCCTTTTTGGCTGGTCACGCCCAAAGCTATTTGTTTCGCCGAGTAAACGCTTTCGAGCTCTTTCAGCAGCTCGTTTTTGCGTTCGTCCAACATCGATCTATAAAACTGGAAGGTCTCGGAAATTTCGTTTTGAGCCTTATGGTACTGAATCTGCAACTTATTGCTTATGTGTTCCACATTTTTGATAACGTTCTTTATATCGTTCGCCTTCAGCTTGGCTTCCTGCAGCAACAAATTTATCGCCTCAAACTGTTGCTTGGAGAACGTTTCAGCGCTCAAATTTTCCAGCTCGTGCAGGCTGTGCTCGACGTTTATGCACTCCTTGCAAACGGGCAACAAACAGCTCTTGCAGAAGTACTTCAGTATTTCCGATTTGTGCTTAATGCAACCGGAATTCGTCGTTTGCATGTTCTTCGCCGATTCGTCTTTCAGATCGTTCAAGTTGACGACACGGTGTCCTTCAAAACAGTGCATGAAGTTGTGAGCCATGACGCAGTTCGGACATAAAAAGTTACAACAATCTAAACAGCGAGCGATCGCCTCGAATTTGGTAGTTTTACAAGCGGTACAACAACGAACGATAGAATTTTCCTGGTTGCCGCCCAAAATGTTTTCTAAGTTCTCCGTGAAGAGCTGACACTTTGCGCACACGAACTTGGTCTTCTCCAAATTCGTCGTTATGCTACCTTTAGCAAAAAAAAAAACGCTTCAGATTGCAACCAAACATTTGAACATTTAAACATGTTGCATTAAGATATAACAAAATCTTTACCTTTAGCTGACGATGGCTCGTGACATTGGAGGCATATGATCGAATGTATATCCGTGCTCAGTTCAGGATTTTCAACCGTATCGATCAGTATTGAGGGGCTAGAATTGCTGACCGTCAACGGGGAATTATTCGAGGAAACGTAAGATAAAAATTCATCCGGGTTTTCTGAGAACGATCCTAACGAATTGGCTCTTGATATGGAAGTGGAATCGATCGATGTAGGTGATGCCATCTTTAACTTCTAACCTTCATCCCTGAAAGAATAAAGAAAAGTAAAGAATAGATCGTATAAAATTGATAGAATCCTAAAAAAATTGTGGCATGTTAAAAATATTTTACTTTGTCGGGTTCCATTGGTTATTTTCGAGAATATTTTCAGGTATAATAATCATTTTTCAAGTAGAGAGAATGTGACAGAACAAAGGAACATGAAGTTTACTGAGCATATGTCAATGTGTCATAGGATTGTGCGTTTAACAATGTTCTTTTTTTAAGTATTTAGCTCACTTATGATATTCTAATTTTTTGTTTACAGATCACAATATGAAATGTAAACAGTCTAGTAGGAATATTATATAGTGCATTGATTTTATACTTGGGGCACTGTTTTATGTGGTGGCAAGAATATTTTAACAATAAAACCCCATTACTCAAATTAATGACGAATTGGTAAAATTAAGAAATAGTTCAATAAATAAATAAAACATGAACACTTCACAGGATAAATTCTATTTTTTCACAATATCCAAGTTGACACACTTTTAGCACTAAAAATGATTTCTGATTAAGCAAAATTTATAGATCTAAAGCAGCTTTAAGAACAACTTGACTAGGATAAAGCTTTAGTTACTAAAATATTCTTTTTGGGTAGTATTTCTGAAATTAGAAGTAATGTTAATTATTTGGTTTAAAATTTAACTTGTTGATTACAAATTTTAAGAATATTTTATGTAGTATGTAGTAACCCTCATTGATGTTTGAATATTGATACTTTGACTTGCAATACTTGATTTTTCAAGCGGCAAATTGAAATATAATATTAAGGAAAATATCCATATTGTCACTGAAATAAAATTAGAAGTCAACAAGTGTAAGGTTAGAATCGGTGAGAGAATTTTATTTGTAAAATCTCGGCTATAATTGGAAAATATTAGTACGTGTGTTTTAAATTCAACCAATTCAACAAATTTTTATATTCATTTTGGGATTTTTGTAAATTTTGAACAAAAATGTAGAAATTAATTTGCCCATTTTTATTTTTGAATCACCCATAAAAACTTCATTGACATCAAATTTTCACCAAACTAGAAACAATTTTTATTAAAATATGCTATGAAGAAGCGCTTATGAGTGTGCTTTTCTGAAAGTACATTTTTAGACGTAAATATTTTGAAAATAATAGAATTTATACGTGTACAAAACATTCGTGAAATTTCAGGTAATATTTTCAGGTAATTATTTTTTCAAAAATAAATTTTTGTTAAGCGGTCTGACTGCATAAAATGTGAAAAATAGGAAAAATTACATGAATAACATGTAAAAACCTTTTTTTTTTCAGTGACTTTGTGAAGTTTTAAAGTAAATAATAAGTATTTTTTCAGTTCACAGTTTGAATACAATTAGCACTACTTAATAAAGAAAATACTGAACTGCAACTAATAAAAGATTAAACTTAACGTATATTCCTAAATAATGTCTCATATTTCTGTAAATTTGCTTTCATAAGATTTTTGGTGGTAGAAGTTATGAGTATAAGTTATAGTCCCTTTTCATAACTTTATACAGTCAGCGCCATCGTGTGGTCAACGGTAAAAATAATAATTCAACCCTCGCGATCTACCAGGTTGAGTTAGTTTGACCTTTGGCCAGAAGATGGCTCGCTCGAAAAGCAAGAGGATTTTATATCTTAAATCATATTTAGGATGTTGGTGAAAAAGAAAATATCTTATTGACAGTCAAGCACACAAACGTTTTCAAACAAACCTGTAAAATTTGTCTGTTTAATTTGCATGCTTGATATTACTGGAATTGATTTGAATTGGAAAAAAATTCAAATCATGTAACACTACATCCAATACGCATGAAATTTGATGCAAAAACGTATGCCAGGGTTCACAGTTAAATGTTTAACAAAAAAAGGTCGAGGATCAAGAATGTCGAGTTTTTTGTTAATAATAGGGACAGTGATGCCTTTGTTTATGTATTTACCTAGTTGGCCAACTGAGGGTAGTCCAAATATTCACTAGATGTCGCTACATGCTTTAAATTTCACGAGTGGTAAGGTTTGTTATTTTCTTTCTCGGTAGTAAGCAACGTTGCCAAAATACTACCTGTTTAACGGAATAGTAAAAGGAATAAAGGAGCAAAAAACCTGTGAATAAGTAAGTCTGACGTCTGCACCGAGGTGGTTTTATTTGCTGGTAGGTATTCGTGCACGATTTGTTGTGAAATAAACATTGATTAAATTGTAATTGCTTTTCATAGTTTAGTAGTTTTATTATTATACACAGATTACAAAGCTAAGTAAATTCTATGATCAAAATGAAAGGTCCAAATAATTTTTGTCAATATCAATAACATAATCACGTTTTCTGTGATTTCTGATGTTTTCTTATATTTATAAGAAAAAAATCCTATTATAATAAGTTAGCTACGGAACAGCTATTGAAGTTAAGGAACTTCATTTTCCTGTTGATAATAGTGATGTATGCTACCAGTGGGTTAAAAGATCGGGTATCGTTTTCATTTTATTATAATTTTATTAAGGCAAGTTGAATAAGTTGAATTTTTACTTGACTAATCGGGCAAACTAACTCATTTAATATGGTTACTGCATATTTTCACCCCAGACTGTTTAATGTGTTTTTCAATTTATTTCCCAATGTAATTTATTAAAAAGTATTTAAAATGCAATTTATTATTAGTCATTATTTCAGTAAATATTGGTTTAGAATACTATAATAATATGGTGTAGACAAATTTACATATTTTCTCACGAAATGTACTCTTCCAATATTTGTTTACTTTTGTAAGAAGACAAATTTTTCATTTCCATATTTTTTAATTTTTATTTGATATTTTTCAATTCTTAAAGGCCGTAATTTGCCAGTATTCCTATTTTTTAACACACTAAACTCTTTTCCAACTTGCGGTGACCCAGACTGTCACTTTTTTTAGAAACAATGCATTTGAATTTCTAACAGCATTCATCAGCTTAATGATTCTTTTCAAAATTAATTAACACATTATATAATATCATTTACTTTTTTCGTCTTATTTAGTAATTTGTCAACATGCTGCAACAAAGACGCAAAAATATAAATGGTTCCAGCGCCACAGTGTTGACAACTAGTTTAAAATTATCATCCCGATGAGAAACATTAAAATTCCCTGAAACATGCAAATTTATACTACTAGGTAATTGTTCCTATTTGATAAAGATGTACTCAAAAGGATTGTATTTTAGGCATAAAATTATTCTTTTACACTCTTAAAAAACTAATAAACTAAACAAGATAAACGATCTTCAAAACAGAATTTTTTCCGAGCTGTTATGTCTTCCTAGAAGAATATTAGATTAACTACAATTTGTTCGTGAAATTAAACGTTAAAATAAAATCATTAAGAAATTCTACAAAGCTTAACATTTTTAAAGCTTAATTTAATATAACATAACACAAAACACCATTGTTATAAATTATTGTAAAACACATTTGCCGTTGCATTTTTTTAAATGGTACTATTAATCAAAAGATAGACATATTGAGAACTTTTTGAACAGTTTTCCTCTTAATTTAATTAATTTAGTGTTGCTCATTTGAGACAGTGGCTCATCGTAGTGATAGTGAAATTAAACTTTAAAATAAAATCATTAGGAATTGGATATTATTTTGGATATGGTAGGAAGAGAACTAAAAGAAAAATATTTTCAATAAGTTGGTGGTTCCGGTTATACCGGAAGTAGACAACAAACAGCTTTGTTAATTTAAATGGAGGACTCCATTTTTTTTCAGAAATACGCCCGGCGGGACATTCTTACGTACACTCTTTACAAAATTGAATTTTAAATAAGAAAACTTTAAATGACAAAAAGTGATTGTTTTTTCGAGGACACCTACCAAATATTTTTATCTTATCGAATGTAGAAATAAAATCCTCGTTAAACGGTATTTGGTTTCCCTATACCTAAAATGTATAATTTTCCGATTATTTAAGGTTTTTGGAGCTTAAGTTTTTTGAATACAATACATCCATTTGTTGTAAATTGAGTTGCCTACCAATTAGTTTTCAATTTTGACGTTTATGCAACTTATGTTTAGGCTGAGAATTTAATGTATCATTTGGAAATCGAGTTATCAAGATAGACTAGTGAAAATAATTCATTTCCCATTATACGTAAGGATAATTGCGAAGGTTGCGGACATTTTCGGTTTTTGAATACGAATTTTACGTCTCTCATGGTTAAGTGCTTGATAGTTCTTTTTTTGTGAGCATATTTAAATTCTGCAACAGCCGAAGCTTGTATACACATTTTCTTCGTAATAATAGTAAATAAAAAAAAAACAGATTGCCAGTCGTCTGTGAAGTTGCAGCGAGGAGGGAGGGGGGTGCGGGGAGTTAGGTAGGAGTCCCATCGATCGAATATAGGGGAGCCAGGGCCCCGACTCGTAACCATGGCAACCGGGATAGGGCTGCGACCCCTACGTTTCATAGCCGGCTGGATCTAGCAACGAAATAACGGAACTATTCCATTATGCGCACAAAAAAGCTAACCGACCGTCATAGTCGCCGCTGTACGATTAACCCTTAATTATTTGATGCGCCCAAAACCCGTTAATGGACCCCCGCGGGGAAAAATAACTAGAAAACTTGTTGCTCCGCTATGCGACGACAGAAAATATGTTGCGTAGGTAAGCTGTGTACAAACAAAGAATCTTTTTCGGCTTTGTCGGGAAATGGCGCCAAAATAACAACTGCCTGCGTTAACGGTTCAAAGCAAACAACGGACGCATCGCAGGGTTCGGGGGGATAAGGTTATGATTTAGTGCACCGGTTAAAAACAAAAGCATATGGAGTGCTGGGTTGCGTAAATTACTGTTAAACTACAGGTTACGTACCAAATTTAAGGTTTAACGGCTGAAATCGTCACCAAAACGCAAAAACACTGAGATGCACGCACTGAGTTGTTGCAGGACAAAAGAATATCGCCTAAACTGAGGGTCTGAGGTCCGTACCTCTGAATGGTTATCCGTATAGGGGTGGGTAGGTGCGTCTACTAACGGAAAAGTGGGGGGGAGGGAGCGTTAAACTTCTACCCTAACCTCAAAAACTCTACCGTACAATTTGAGACGTTGACTTTTAAAAATTGTTTGGTGGTAGTGGTGTCTCCACTTTTAATTATTCATCTATAGAAGAAAAGCAGGATAGAATGTGGAATCTCGTTTTAGTTATTTTTTGAACAGTTTTCCTCTTAATTTAATTAATTTAGTGTTGCTCATATCATCGTAGTGATAATAAATATCGAATTACTATATTTTTAGTATGTTTTCATATTATTTTTAATTAGTTTATTTTAGTGATTTTTAGACAGTTCTTCGACAGAATGTACTCCATACTTTTGGTGTGGAAGTTAAATATTATATCATTGTATTAATAGAAGAAACATTATAGAAACAATCAGTGAGTATGATAATACAGAGTGAATAGTACATTCATATATTTGAAGTTTGCAATAGCCACCTCCGATTATTATCCTATTTTTTTAAATACCTTTGATATGATTTTCCTTTTATTTTTGGTAGTTCCAAAATTTCTATACCTCACAAAATTCCGTGCGGTGGCATCTGATCAGATCATTTGCCTGGAATATTATACGGTCCTAAGTCTACCTGTTCCGAAGTTACAAATTTTTCTTTGAAACGCTCCTTCCTTTAGGACCTGTTTCTACTCCGATGAAAAGGGTGTTAGGCACATAATACCGTCTGGAATTTTTCTACGAAGGCTGTCTCCCGGACTTGCACCTTCGAGGTACGTTCTCTCATCTTCTCTAATATTTTTTTCGCGCGCATACTGCACGTATGCGTTTTTGCAGGTCAAGAATCATTGCATTGAAAAGACTTTCACTTTTGAAAGTATAGTCTGCAGCAATCCACTTAATATCTGCCGTAAGAATTGAAGGTCTTGTTACGTAAGTCGGTAACCAGTATGTAACGTTGTTACCCAGACAAAAAGTTCGGGAACAAAGAGACAGATATTTGAAGGAGTGTGTACAGACCGAAGAAAGAGGGGGAATAATCGACAAAACTTATTGTTATACTTCAATTTGTGTTGTGGACATAATTTTTACACAAAATACGTTGCAGTAAATTCAAAAGTATTATGTAAAAATCATGGAAATCTTTTTTTTTTGAAAATATCTATTTAATAACTGAAGTTGATTAGAATTCTATTTGTTGCTCATTATTTAGGAATCAAATGATCAAAACTAGCTATTATTTAGAATTAGGTTATTTTATACGTACGCTAAAATTTATCGATAGAAATTTTAAATGTCAAAACAACAAAAATAGAATCTGGAGGTAGCAATGAATTATTATTATACCCTAACTTGCAGCCACATGTTTAGAAAATCAATCAACAAAAAAATACAACAAAAGGACGAAATATGATTAAACTGTTCAATTATATTTCGTCCTTTTGTTGTATTTTGTTTGTTGATTGAACAAGGCATATTATAATTGAAAAAGGTAACTGGGTGAAGTGTTATGTAACATTGCAACATAAAAGATTTCTACGTTCAACAGACGTTCAGAATTTTTAATTACGCGGTTAATTTATTTACTACACAACAATTTCTCATATAACACCACCAAACATCACTTTCGCTTCATTAATTATTGTAATATGAGCAATAAAATCTAAACTTTCTTTTAATTAATTCATTGCTACCTCCAGATTCTATTTTTGTTGTTTTGACATTTAAAATTTCTATCGATAAATTTTAGCGTAGGTATAAAATAACCTAATTCTAAATAATAGATAGATTGATCATTTGATTCCCAAATACATAGTGAGCAACAAAGAGAATTCTAATCAAATTAATAAAAATTAAATTATTTCGATACCTATTTTTTGATTCAATTTCTACTATTAACAATTCTTATGAATATAATTAGCGTATTTAATATACGAAGTAAAAATAAGAGCCATTATTTTATTTAGCCATTATTAATTGTTAATAGCAGAAATTGGATCAAAGAATAGCTATCGAAATAATTTAATCTTTGTTAATTTAGATCGAGCTATCGTTCCTAAATATTATAGGCAAAATTGTTGATTAAATCGTCTAAAAGAGATCAAAGATGGCTTTACTGAGTTTACCTCCTCTATTCTTTGTTATTCGGCTATTAGAATATCTATTTTTTAGGTGTATTTATTCAACACAAAAACCAGCTTTATTTTCTATAAATGATTACCACTTTCATTGCGATTACGCTCTGTTACCGGCTGCTGTTCTTCTTATGCAATAATGGTACCGCTCTCAAGTGAAAGTTCGTTTTACCTTGATTTATAACGTATTGTTGCATAAACGGATTAAGTATCATCCAACACATTAATTATCTAGATCGTTAAAGGTAGAGCGTATTAGAAAAATTGGAGAAAGAACAAGTTTAAATATGACTCAAAATACTGAGTCATATTTACATATTAAATTATTAAGACACCGTTAAATGTGTCAGAGGTTTATGAATGTAAGTTAATAACGGAAATACTTTTCCATTTAATACTTCATTGTTTTCCACGCATCCCGGTTTCAAATTTTTAACCGTCTCATGTTTCGTCCCCCTACCTTTTGTTGGAACAGAAACTTAATAGCGCTAACGTGCCATATGGCATACAGAGGATGTGTATCGTTGGGGGTGGTCTCCAAATTTTGAAATTGAAGGTTTAAACGTAAAAAAATCGAAAGAAAATTAAGACTTGACGACTCATCTTACACTGGTAAATTTTATAATAAATTCAATCCAAATTGCCATAAGCCTATTCGTAATTTATTACTTTCTATCATTTAACTCCTAACAAGCATTTATTGCAGACAAAGAATAAAAAATTTAAGATTAGT
Source organism: Diorygopyx duplodentatus (assembly GCA_033557515.1). Classification (NCBI taxonomy): domain Eukaryota; kingdom Metazoa; phylum Arthropoda; class Insecta; order Coleoptera; family Scarabaeidae; genus Diorygopyx; species Diorygopyx duplodentatus. The sequence continues at coordinate 8,701 of JAWQRJ010000734.1, read as the reverse complement.
TGTTGATGAGACTATAGAAAAAACAATATTTTCCACTTTTTAATATTACGTGATAATACAGTGGTCTGTGCACAATTTGTAATAGATTAGTTAAGAAACACCAAATAGTTAAGTGGCATGCTGGTATTCAATTTTTTTTTTTTTGAAATATTTCAGACGAGGGTGTTAGGAATTGAAGTGGCCATGTCTACGTGACTGTTTGAACCTTCTGGTGCGTCACATTTTTGTTCGCAGCCAGTTCATAATGCGAGGCATTGAAGACGCCGTTCTGTGTAGTCCAGACTCTAATAAATTCCTTCACAGAACCGGATGCAGACAAGAGACTGTCGTCTTTGCCTGCGTAGGGGCCGCACACTTGAATTTTGTGCAGCGTCACGGTTGAGATAAGACGAAAACCATCGCCCGCCAGACGGAAAAGGGAAGGCAGGCTAAGTATTCGAAAAAGAAACTGGGTTAAGTGAGAAATGCTTACTCAATCCGGTGAGGTGTTTCAAAAAGTTGTTGGTAGCGGCGTTTATCGAGTGGTCGTATCGTTCGCCAGATTACTAGGTTTTCTAAAGATTGATTATATTTGAAAATTAACAATCTATTCTAATTCTATATGTATTTTTTTTCCAATCATTGTTACATATATTTTCATGTACTTACGTATCCTCTTCCTAATATCGAATTAAAAGCGAACGTGTTCAAAGCGAACCTCTCCACGAAGAACTAATAAACAAAATCGGGTTCAGCTTAGTTTCTAATACAACTTACAGAGCCAACGTGTACGGTACATGTGTTCAGACATCGAACTGCAGCTGAGAAAATAAACATAAGCTAATCGCAGCTATAAACAATAACACATGAGTTAAATATATACACATTTTTGAAGACGTAACTGCCCGCTGTATTTTGGTAAAATAAATCGTAATCATTATACTATAAATCGTTTTATCGTATGTTGTAAAAATCATCGACACCAAAATGTTTAATAAAACCAGTTTAATTTTTAGAAGAGTTAAAGAAATGTATGGAATGACCCTATTTATAGAAATTATAATTCGCGGTAATGTGCGATCTTATTTCCATAATTCATAGTCTCAGGTATTTATTGCAAGCGACCATTAGCTGGCATTGAGATTATTGCATTAGAAACCGGTTTGCAAAATATGTTTCTTTTGTAACCTAAATTTCCTGCCCCGTGTTTTCTCACTATCAGTATTGTTTTAAAAATAAATGCTGGCATATGTATGTACTATCGTTAAATCCAGCGTCGACACTATTATATGCTAGCTTCCGCATGTTGCATTCTTTTTATGCTGCTCTTCTATTTAAGAAGGCAAAATTGTAGTTCAAAATTAACAAACAAAGAATAATCGAGATAAAAGTAATCTGACACTGCAACTAAGAAGTTCAAGATAAGCACTCTTTCTGGTTTTCAAGCGAATTTATTTCTGTATTGTAACAGATAAAAACGTATATAAAATTCAAAATGTATTTTATTTCAAACATGAAACATTTTAGATATAAAATACATATAAAGAGGGAGAGAGAGCACCGATACATGGTATTATGTAGTGACAGCGTACAACCTTGATCTAACCACTTTCCCTGTATCTAGTATAGAGCATAGTTTGACGAAACAGAAAAGTAAGCCGTCCTACTTTGCACATTGTTGCTTGCGCAAGCAGTGACGAACATATTGCAAAAAAAAGTAGCACGAGTAACAAGCGCACAATTAATTTATTGCGTTCACTTTTTTCCGCTTTTCGCTCCTCTGGCATCCGTTCGCGAAATTACGTACGCAAACGGGGAGAATTCGCATTAAAAAAATGTCTAATCCAATAGAAATGAAAGAAAACTGCCAGTACCGCGATGGTGATAAGTGTAATAGCACATGTTCGGTTCTAAAACAGGATACCATATGCTCTCGTTGATGTCATCTAAAGACGGATGCTGCCTTTTTATGGAAAACAAATAAACAAATACTAGTATGTACGTAATACCACAAGTCTTTCCCAAAACTTAAAAAAAAAAAAATGTTTTCTTTCACGAGATGGTCGGTGCTCGAGTATCCATGGATACATTTTTCCCAGAAATAGATTTATTGTTGTTTGAACCCAGTCTCCATACTGTTTCCCTTAAGCAATTAAACATAGTTAATCATTATTGTCCAAAATAGTCAAGCATGTAACAGAATGGTCAAGTTCGCCCTGGACGTTATGATTGGTAGTTAAATTTTGAGATTAACTAATAACCAGGCGCCTCTCTACTCAAACGCTATTTTCCCCTAAGTTTTCTGGGGGAAAAGGCATAAATGAAATTTAGAGCCAATGAGTGAAAATTAATAGCATGCCAAATATTTCATAGAAATTTCTGTGTTATATAACGAAACGGTAATTTCCTAAACTTAGTCAATCGCTGTAATATCCGAGTCAAAGTCTGGGAATTTGGAATTTCTGGTTTACGCTTTACCTTGTTCAGAATTCGCTGGACCACCTTCATGGGAGAAAAAGCACTGAACAATGGGCACTTCGTTAATGTATTTTAATTTATCACAGCGACATGCCTATGCGTGGCACAACGTTTGGAATCCATTGTTTACTATCTTTGTTTTCCACAGTAAATTTGATTTGATTTAAACTTTGAAGCTAGTAAAGGAACTTCGTATACGTTCATGTTAAAGAATATGAACGTTCTATTTTGTATTTTTTTGTACCAAGCCAATGCTTTTGGTATGGTTGAGATGCAATAATATCAACCACATACTCTTGGGAAATACTTGAATTATACATTTCCGCCTTAAAATTACGTAAACAAATCGACAAAGAAAGGCAATAACGGATTTCCCATTGCAGTTCCGTTGTTGTTAACAAATGTTTTATATTCTTCAATTTTTAGAGGTTCGATGTGGGTATTTGTAGATTTTATTTACAAATTCTACAAATTAAATATTTACAAAGCATTTTCGAGAGCAAAGTTTTTAGATTTAGTAAAGAAATTTTGGAGCAGTGAACTTGATTATTGGTTTCATTTTTTTACCTTGCATATTTTTGCTACACAGCATATAATTATTTTGTAATAATAGCACTAAAATCAATATTTGTCGCTAGAATCATAGATATGTTCTAATATTCATAATTTTTAGTTTTAAACTTTAAATTAAGTATAGTCTTCCAAATTTGTGATGCACAAGTCATAAATCGTAAAAACAATTGTAAAAACCTACTTTATAGTTTTAAAAGTTGAATAAAACCCGGGTTATTTCAAGAATTTTGGTTAAAAATAACCGCTTGTAAAATTATTTATTGCCTCGGACAAGTTGATTTTCGTAAGGATAAGTTACATACCACACACAAAAAAAAGGTCCCACGTATTTAGAGTTGATGATGTTGCCTAATTAAAGAAGTTTCGTACCTGCAACAAAGAAAAAACAACAATCAGGCGAGTGGTTATTTCGAATTTTACAATCTCGCCGAAACATTAATTTTGAGATCTTCATTTCTATTACATAAGATGAAACGTTACACTTTCACCAATCGAGCAAGTCGGCCAAAAAGTGAAAGCATTACATAACGAACTTTCTTTCAGTGGACTTACCGGAATGCAATTATTAGGTGTTTATTACTTTATGTTAATGGAAGATTGATTTAAAAATAGACGTGTCAAAAATACAGCGTAAAAAATATTTTTTATCCACAGAATGAATCTGCCCCTTTTAAATATAAATATAACGAAGTGAAGAAACACCCGTATAATAATAATATTCGAAGCGCAGGGTCTATAGGCCACTACAGGCTGCTTGGGTGATATCATTCATAGGTTCGTTGACTTCACTTATTCCAAGTTTATTGCGAGTTGAGTGCTGCTTTGAAACCAACAATAAGGCGGCATATATGACTACAAAACAGATTATCGCTACCCATAGGTCGTGGAAACTTGTTAATTATTTATTATTGACACAGGATGTTCTACAGGTGATCAAAATTTGTGGTAGCACACTTGTTATTCGACATACTCGTATTTATAAATCGCAAGTTCTCAAAGCAGATGTTCTATTTTTAGTTCTTAAATAAAACAACGTAGCACCAAAACAAAGAAAACTTAATTTATTAATTAATGATTTTTTTTTGTTGGAATAGAAGGTATTGCAACAAAAAAATCGTCTTGAGGATATGTTATTAGAGTACGTAGCCATTAAATCTTATCCATGGAGTCTTTCAAAAGTTTATTATTTCTAAGAAACCAAGAAGGTAAGTTATGATTATATTTTATAAGTTTGAAGTAAATATTTTTATGTATTTTGCAAGGAAAATGTAAGATGTAATCACAAATTTATTTCAGAAAATTACAGGACAAAAGAAAATTACATACACAATGGAAATACTTTTAATGATTACTTATTGTTTTCATTTACCAATGTTATTAAAGTATATAGCCATTAAAATCTCTATTGCAAAAGTTTTCCATATTTAAGAAGGCAAGTCATATCTTTTTATAAAAAATGTGATTTTTTATAAAATTTATTTTTCTTGTATTTAATAAGGAAAATGTTAAATGTTGAGGTCATACATTTATTTTAGAAAGTTTACAAAAAAAGGTTGTGTAATAAAACAAAGAAACACGATTATATGAACAACATACCAACGAAATGTAGTATACCCTCGATTACTGTATTCTTTCCATGGTTTACCAAAGGTTATTGTCACATTATTTACATTCTTTGCGATTTGTTTACTTGAAACAATTTTTTACACATAACTATACTTCACTATCTAACAGCTATTATTAGAACTGAATGTTAAAGCAACTTTAATTATGACTTATTTTCCTTAATTAAAACAAAAGAACTTCTTTTGTTTTCTCATTCGTTAAAAATGCAGGTAAACACGTGATAGAAGACTCATAAATCCTTTTCCTTAAAAAAAAAAAGTGAAAAAATTAAAATATTATATATTTAATTTTGTTTTTTGAACCCCTAGCGAGCTCGGTTTACCAGACACTGAAATGTAATAGGCTCTTTACACAGTTTACCAACTGTTACTGTTACTTTATTTACAATCTTTGTGATGATATTATTATCGAAACACAATTGGTTCAAACTAATTTTAATAATTAAAGTGTGAAAATATTACAAACACAAAGGAAATTAAAGGTAATATAAAAACAAAGAAAAATGATTGTACAAACAGATTACTAGATTCATTATTTTTAAACTTTTGTTTATATGAAATGTTAGCAATTTTCCCCAATTAAAGAAAACCTTGTGTGCATTTAAAAGCATAGGTGTTTATTTTGGAAAAAATAGACAAGAATATAAGAAAAGAAAATGTTTATGAAGTAATTAACACTCATTAATGAAAATGTGGATGAAAAGTTAACAAAAAATAAGTAGTCCTTCCTTTTCTTGAGGGAGCCATTTAAAAGTTGTAACAAATTCAAAATATTCACACAGTTAACACGTTAACTGTTAGTTATTGGCACCAATAGTTTATGAGTTGGGTTAACAAAAATTGTACACCATTTTCACGGACTCCAATAGAAAACAAAAACCATTTTAGATTTGATCATTCTTGAGTTCCATACAACACAGGTTATTAAATAAAGAAACAGTCGATGAAATCTCTAAATAAAAGAGGAGGAAACCTGTTGATCAATCTTGCTTAACCAACAGAAAATGTTGTGACAAAAATTCCAGATCCTTAGTAATTATTACTGATTGATTGATTACTTGTTTTCTGTCTCTGATACTCCAGTCGTTCTGAAACCTTGTTCGAGGTTTTTGCTTTGACACTTAAAAAGTGTATTTATTCCCACTCATTCATGGGAAAGGTTGGAGTTGGCGTCACAAGCAAGTCCAACCCTGTGCTCAGAAGGAACATTCTCGGTCTGTGTGTTGTGTTGTTCTCTGTCGCGATGTCGGGAACGTTAACCTGTGCTCTATAGAGTTGAAGGTTAAACACTCTCTCGCCACTGCAGGGACCGATCTAACCGGCAGCGGCAAAACCGACACAGCAACAACCCTGCCTAGTTGCTTCGTTTTGCTTTTCCTTTTTCCTCGGCATTCAACCTTGTGCGCGTTCGTCTCTTTGTTTTGCAGTCATTCCTCGGTCGAACGGATGGTGTGAGGGTCAAATGCTTTTAACAAACGCGAGGCGATTTTAAAAATTTGCTCGAGCCAACCGACGAACAGTCGTCAAAGGAATATCTAACAACCTCCAATGCCACTGGCGTTTTTGAAACTGCTATCAATCAAACCAGATCAAAGGTTTTCAAACTAGATCAAAAGTTTTCAAACTCAGATAAATCGGTGCTTGATTAAAATCATTTGTAGTAGCAAAGCAAAATAGTTTATAAGTAATTTTGCAGTGTATTTACTAAACACAAAAATAAGCCTCCAAATTATGTGGTTATTTAATTATTAATATTAAAAAATATTAATTTCGGGTCTGGTTTCGATATATTCAGTTCCACATCGCAATAATGGTTTATACGCAACGTTTACCTTCAGTATCTAATCTAACAAGGCGAGTTCCCTTTCCTATTTAGATAACGACGACATAACTGTCCCATATTTACAAATAAAATAAAACTTCCGTTTTATTTTAATTCTGAAGATGCATCTTCCAAATTAAAGCTTCTGTTTAGGTAAAGATAGATTTAGATAAAATGCACCCCAAAATAACATTCTGCCTAGGGTAACTATTATTGTTTTGAGACACACCTTTTGGCACTTAACCGCGTTAATAAGAGTTTTTGGACATTTTCGTACCAGAAATTTCTACTCCTGCATCGACGGTGCGATCAAAAATAGCACAGTCACGCGTAGAATATGTATACAAAATGTTCTAAAGATAGGACCGAGTTTTCATTCCAAACTCGGAACGAAAACAATATTTTACAATCATCGAATTTTTGTCAGGTCACGGTGACCTCCCACTGAAAAAAATCTTTTTGAACCATTTCCAAAATTTTCACGAAATGGTCTTGTTGACTTAAAAATCTTGGTTGGGCAATTTTTCATTACACAAGCTGTATCATTTATACATTTCAAAACATTTGATAAGTACAAAGGCAGCAGTTGTTTGGTACCTACAGATAATACCTTCAAATTGCATAATATGGAAATATTCATAGCTAACTATATTTACGTAGCGATTGTATATAAACAACACGTTCTTTATCGTTTATAGATAAAACTGTAACTCTTTACTTAAACCGCCTCCTTTTGATATCATTATTAGTATGCGAATAATTTGGAATTTCAAATTGTCACAAATAAAGTAATAATGTAAAAAATGTAATAATAAATGGAAATAGTTAGTTACTGTATATCATTCTTTATTGAAATTTTGTTGTCCTACTCTTCGCGGCAAAGGGGTGAAGTGGGATGGCGGTGTAATGCTAAGGGATGAAATTACTAATTAAAATAAAACTAAAATAAACTACCAAATACAGTTACTGCCAAATCATTACTGAACTATCTCTAATTTTTTTTTACTGTTGGTACCAAGTCTTTAATTTAAGGCTTTATAATTCCAAGACAAATTTTAATCCAAGGCCTTTCCTATTTTATCAGATTTTTTCTTCATCATCGAAATCAAAAATGTTAAATTTGTGTGTAACTTTTTGTTCCGCAAAATTGTTCCAAGTTTACTCTATCTAGACTGTGCAAAAAAACAAACGAACAAAGTAACTTAGTAAACGACCAAAAAAAGTTATTACACTTTAAAACAAAATAACATAAATCTTCTTCGATATATGGATATGAAACATTAAGCATAAAAATATAAAGCCTCGCTCTATTTAAGAGAAGTGGTATTTTTAAGAGAACGTAATTAGCGAACATCCTGCATAAGAATAACTTAATGATAAAAAGACATTTAATAAAGACTATGACGTTTTTTTTAACTATACAATTCCATTAAAAAAAACATACGTTTAGTCTGTTTATTTTCTAAACGTTTTTTGCTCATACAAAACAAACTATTTTTTATTAAAATGTGCATTTTACTCCACCTCCCATACAAAAAGATACCTAAATCCTGGGGCTATAATCATACCTAATCCCGAAGCTACAATCTTCTATTTCCGTACAGTTGGATCTCATTTTATTGTATAGTCAAAGTAGTCATAAACACTTTTCTTAGCGTAGTGAAAATTTGAGTCAGTTTGAACAATCTAGAGTAGCGAAATATCCTGCTAGGTTAACAAATTTAGAATAATAGGGCACATGAAAGAACTTTTTCGCAACTCGAATATCTATACGTCTGCCTATAAGCCGATTTTTACTTTCTCTCAAATAGTAAAGAGAAAGTAATGCATTCAGTCCAAAATTTTGATGGTGAGATTTTGGTATATCTTGAGGAATTATGGTATTCTAAGACTAATGGTACCATTTTTGGAAATTGGTCTGTCCGGATGTCCGTTAGATAAAAGTTTGTGGCCTGGACATCTCCGACTTCTAATCATTTTAGGTAGAAAAGTTTCAAATAAAAGTTGCACGGTTTCAGCCCTTCTCTCTTCTCTATGTATTTACATATATACCGGGTGTCTCATTTCTGCAAGAAGCTATGTAACTTCAGATTTTTAATGGGAATACCCTGTATATTATTAATTTTTTGAGTTCCTTATGGAATTTATAGTCTATTTTATTAAGCATACATATGTCCTAAGTCGCACCATTTAGAAGTTATTCCTAAAATAGATTTGGGGGGGG
>JAWQRJ010000733.1:0-18680 GCA_033557515.1 Diorygopyx duplodentatus | reverse complement strand
CTGTAGGATAGATTGTAAAAAACTTTTTTACCTTACACCAGTTTCGAGATATCCAAAGTTGTATTTTTTAAATGGAAACCACAGTTGATTTTAACATTATTAAATTGCTAGATTTTTTCCCGTGATGTTTTGTGTTACCATGTTTATTGTTACAATGTTTATTGTTATCACGTTTACTGTTACCATGTTTATTGCTTCCATGTTCATTGTTACCATGTTTATTACTTCCATGTTTCCTTTTTTTGCAATTTATCGACTACATTTAAGCAGAACTGATTTTTCAGAAAATCTTTTTTCTTTATATCTACTAAAGCACAAAAGATAATAAATACCAGATATGCAGTCTTTAGTTTTGAAAACAATACATAGTTCTTAATCATGAATCGTGTGATGTGGATTAAAATCTGTATGGAATATGATTTTTCTTCATATCTCCTAAACTATGAAAGATAAATACCTCGTGGAAAGGGAAAAAATCAAGTAATCATGTCAAAATAAACTATGGTTTCCATTTAAAAATACAACTTTGGGTCACATCTCGAAACTGGTGCAAGGTAAAAAATATTTTTATGGTCATCCTTCAGAATGTTTTGTCATCTATAACTTTTTCCCTCGAAATATTTTGATACGATAAATAATATGGAAAACATTCACATTTGAAGAAAATGACGATTTTCAGTTGTTTCAGGATATCCAGTAAGCTTGCATTTTTCTTTGGAAAAACAAAAGAAGATCTGAACAGCTTAGATAAACACCCCCATATTGTTCCATTTAACCGAGTCTGTAGCTCTTAACGTTTCCAAGATACCAATCGTGAGCATCGAACTTGGGATACTCTGTATGTGTTTCTACTTATTTGAAAATGTATGGACAGAAATTTCAAAACTACAAGCAGAGAAAATGTTATACCAACAAACAGGGGAGAGTTACATAAACACATATTATAAATGCATATTCGTCTCATCAGGCGAAGATGTGATCGTTTTATGGGCTCTGTTGGAAATAGACTGCAAGAAAACTGTTTAATTCTGGATCACAATTATTTCATAGCATAGTAGTATCGAATTAGATTTTAGATTTAATTCACCATATTGGCCATTTTGATTTTTCGCTTTCGTAATATGCTTCATAAACAGCGACAAGAAATGTCCATTTTTCGCAGCAGGTTCTGTCCGTCGTAGGTCCGTTATATGTATTCGCACATTTACATCTGACACTAGGAGTGGTTTTTTATTTGTTGGTATTTGTACGCGATTCAAGTGGAGAATAAACATTTATTAGATTGTAATAGTTCGTGTTTCATAGTTAGTACTTAATGGCTGTTGAATTTTTAATTGACTAATCTAACAAACTAACCCATTTAATACGAGTAGTACTATAGTTATTCAATGTGTTTCTCAATCTATTCTTCAATTTAATTAATTAAACATCTACGTAAAATGCAACTTACTGTGAATATTTTTTTGTAAATGTTTGTTAAGAATATTGTATAGACAAATAAATAATCAGCCAGAATGCCAACAGATATAATATTACAAACAAAAATATTCAAGTCTGGTGGAAAAATGCACGAACGGTATTAAATGGATTAATTGGTTGACTTGACCCTTGAATCTTTCCGAGATCTTGAAGAGAAGGAAAAATGGTTGTGATAAAGAAATTATGGAATGTTGTTGAATTAAATTAAAAGTTATCAGTTTTATTTCAATAGAATAACTACAGAGCTCTATTAAATAACTTTAATTATTCATATGAGAGTTATTTTGCAAGTTTCTATTCTTATTTTATACAATGGAACAGTTAATAAATAAGGTAATATAACATGTACGGTAATTTACTAATGTTCCGATAAATACATTTATTTCAATGGTGATTATGTATGGGTGGTGACCAATACATTTCTTACTGTACATCACCAAGACACTCTTGCATAGGATATTTGATCAAGAGAGTGCCTAGATCAAGTCCGTTGCCACTCATTGGTATCAACCAAATCAAATATTTGATGTTCGAAATTAAAATTGCTCCAAATATTTTGCAGAGATTCATGGACCAAATCTTACTGCATGCCATGGAGGCCATTATTTTCCAATATAGATGCAGCTTTGGCCATATTATAAGACAACTGACAACTACACAGGAATTCCATTACATATTTTGGGAATAACTTTAACCAGAAAGGTCTATTAAAGTTGTTTTCTAAATTATTTCAAATGAATGCACCATTAAGAAAGGATGACATAATAATATGTGCTGTTGAATTTTCAACTTTTTATTTGGAGATTTTATTTCAGATTGCTTAGACGTGAAATTACTACACCGAGGCTTCAAAATGTCCTAGGCCGGCTGTTTCTTCAATAAAACATTTTATTTTGATATAAATGGTGACAATCTGTTATTTATGTATGCAATATCAGGTTTCTAGATCTTTATTTAGATCTTCTAGATCTTTATTTACTTGGTTAGCAATTATTCTGATTTATTCTTTTTAATTTGGAGTCAAGATATCGAAAATCTATATTCTTTATTGCATCATTAGCTTTCCTCAGAACATCTTTGTTGCGTTTCCTTTCTTTGGTGGCAAAAGACAAGGTATCTACAATAAATAAAAATAAGTGACGTAATCAAGTAACTTTAATTGTGATGCAACCTTTAGAATTATCCACTGGATGGCAAACGTACCAAACTCCATATGTTTTATAATCAGTAGCAACCAACCACATTGTACTGGTATCTGAAACATGTTAAGAATAAAATGATAGATTCACGAGGAATTTCTCTAAACTTACTTCCCAGCCATTCTGCCTTAAATTCCGAGGTATTTCCAATTTGGATGATGCGAAAAGAATCATCTTTACTAGAAACAGGCGCAAACATATATGGGTGTATTTAATTTGGCAATTTATTATACTTTTTCCAAGTTCGCATTATAGATATATAGGCAACGCTCCCATTCTTTTTGAAATCACCAGGAAGAGTGTAAGAAAGACACTGCTTTATAGCTTCTTCTTGGCTAGATATGTCTTGAGGGTACCAAGTTCCGACCATCTACAAAAAGTTTCAGTTTTGCGTGGTGCATACAATAGCTTATAATATCATAGGTTTGTGGGACTGGTCACACAATCACACATAACTTCTTTACTACTTACCTTTTCTAAATCAAAATTATCAATTAAAGGCACTTGAGTACAACTGCTGTCAGCGATTTCACCAACAGAAGAACGTATTACTTGTAGTATAAAGAGGAAAAGTGCAAACTTCGAAAACATGTTTCAATTCTCCAAGTGCAATTCTTTGACCAATAAAACCTGCATAGCAAGGTTGTGCTTTCTATTTAAACAAACACTGTTATCTATAACACTTTTTGTGTTGTTTTTACACCAACACAAAACTGCCGATTAGCTCGAAAGCGGTAGACTAAAAACATTTAAACTACAATTTGCAAGTATCACAAGAAGTGGAAGTTGGACTCCATTAAATATATAACTGAACGACGGTGTCTACTGTTTTCACACCTACTACTACTAACTGTAAGTTCCGCTTTCATCTGCGTTATAGACGTTGTCTGTATTAAAAGGTTAGCTACAGACAATGTGGTAGGTTTAACTTCATTTACAAATCTGTCACCTGCCGGACGCAATTCCTCCGTACCAGTATATGTAGATCATGTAACAGATTTTGCTTATTTTAAGTGTTTGCTATGTGCTTGTTTGAAGTGCCAAATTCACAAATAACTAGCTCTGACAGTAGGATGTCCAATTTCCTCTTTTGCTTGTAGCGCCAATCGCCGAAGGTATATATCGGGAATTCTATTTCCCCTTCTAACAAAATCTTTGAATTTCTTAAGTCATATACCCCACCGAAAGATCATCTCATTTCGCAATGAGATGCAAATTAACTTTGTTAATTTTCTTAGGTCATATTCTTGAGCACATTTTTTAAATTGTTGTTTATTCTTCTTTTGCAACATTTTCATTTCCTGTAGTATTTCTAAATTGTCATTTAATGTTTTTAGTTTTTCTCTAACGAGCTAATTAGAAACCATCCAACTACATTATTGCTACTAATGACACAAAAACAATCCAATTAAAGTGGTTATTGGCTGTACACAACCTATTACCCTACCTAGAAAGCGAAACCTTCCACAAGCTGCGTTATCAGTTAATGAATTACACTTGGAGAACTAAAACATGTGTTCGATACCTATATTTCTCATATTTATGATACAAATAGTGTACTCATTGGTCAATGAAACTGCAGAGAAGAATTGTATCTCAGTGCCTTTAATTGATAACTTTAATATGAGTAAGGTAGGAGGTGAATAAGCAAATATGTTATACATACACACATGTATATATGCCTCATCCCAATACAACATTTTGTAGATGATCGGGACTTGGTACCGTCAAGAGATATCTAACGACCAAGAAAGTACGAGGCCGTGTCTCTCTTATACTATTATTGGCGATTTCACGAAGAATGAAACCCATAACACTATATTTACAAAACGAAATTGGAAAAAGTACAATAAATAATCAGAAAACTGTTTCAATTCGCCAATCATACTTATGTTTCTTTTTAGAAAAGCTGAATATTTTCGTATGCTGCAAAAGGGAAATACCTCAGAACTTCAGATAGAATGGCTGGGAAGTGAGTTTAAGAGAATATTGTCGTAGATTTTTCCTATATTTTTAAATGTCATTTTATTGCTACACCGAACATTTCAGAAACAAGATCGGCTTGGGTGATTGCCACTGACTATAAAACGTACAGTGTTTGGTATGGTTGCTAACCGGAGGATCACTCTAAAAGTAATAAGTCAGAATTAGGGTAGTCTGGTAACATTTTCAGTCTCTCTACAATCTCTTGCAGGTACATTGTCCTTTGCTACTAGAAATAGAAAACGAAACGAAGATGTATTGAGAAACGCGAAAAATGATGTTGAAAATGTCGAATTTAAATCTCTTATGGTGAAATTAAAAATAGTAAACCAGAGTGAATGCGAAGAAACTAAATAAATATATACTATACTAAATATATACTAATATGGCAGCTATACAGTTGTAAGAACTATGTTAGTCCATAGTTCTTACCCTTTTGTTTGAATTCTAACCAAGTTCTTGTCAAATTTTTGGATTGTAAAATAAATGTCCTTATTTAAATAATTTCTTTTCTTTTTAGCATTTGTTGTGCATTGCCTGCTCCGCATTATTCATTTTAGCGTCGACACTTGACTGTTACTTGTAGTTGGTGTGTTTGTAATAATAATCTAGTAATTATCTAGTAATCTAGTTAATTATACGATTAAAAGTATAATTTTATTATTAAAGTTATACTTAAAGTTTTAAAGATTTATTTTATTTCCAAGTATTGTTCTTATAAAACCTGTTTGCAAATTTTTGTCTGTTTAATGTCAGTATTGTGTGTAATATTTTGTTGCATGTGTTATTGGATATGGTCATGTCTTCTTTGGATTTTCTGTATTTTGTTTTGGATAGTATCTATTTTGAAACCATTATTTTGTGTAATCTCTAGTAACCATTATTTACGTTTCTCTCTTTATTCTGTTTTTTTTGAAGTTAAAGTGACACACAAGTAATCTCAAACCAAATGAAGAGAGAAACATAAATAATTATACAGATTGCACACAATAATGGCTTCAAATTAGATACTATCCTAAAGAAAATACAGAAAATACAAAGAAGATTACACAACAGAATATACACCCAATACTGACAAAAAAAATACAGAAAAAGGGAAACCATACCAAACAATACACAGCACACATGCAAAGGACATATTTCACATAGACTACTACAAAAACTATTGAACAACTATAAAGTTTCAGCTAGATTCAAAACCATAAATACTACTGGTAACCTACTAATTAATACTAAGGCTAACATAGTAACACTTGAGAGAAATTATGTCTATTCCTTAGAATGTGATACATGTGGAGCCACCTACATTGGTGTGAAGAGCAGGAATTTAATTACAAGAATGAAAGAACACAAACACAACATTAATTCAGCGTTTGGCAGACATGGCCTTATTTACGCACACCATTTTGACAAAAACTCAAACGCAAACATTAGTACACCACATATGCACCACAAAACTATATGCTAGAACGAAATTTATGAAATTGATGAGTTAAAAAACACAAGACAAGACATGTAAGCATTCAATGAACACACAGACTAAACTACATCCCCTTTATACAGATTCCTAAAAAGAACCTACACATAAAACCAGTTACACAGTACAATACACAATAACACAAACACAATTCAAAATTACAAAAGTAACCACCAAAAACCAGTTTTACTTCACATAAATGGTAACACATTACAATAACATAAAATGTCGACGTCTAATTAACTATTAAGAGAAATCTTTTCCAATAACAGATAAAAGTGATAATATAAAACAGAGACGAATAGACACAAAGGAATAGACGGAAAAGAGCTTAAGAAGATGAAGATACATATAAAAGAGGAACTCCTAGAAGAACTATAAACACACTTTTCGACGATAAATCGACTTACAACGAGTAAGCCTTTATTTTCCTAAACAGGTTTTAGAAGAATTAAATTTAGGAATAAAATAAAATACTTTTAATCGTACATTTAACTAAATATTATTATTACGGACACACCAACTATAATATAAACCAAAATGATAAAACACCATACTAATGATTAGTCATAACAATATTAATTAGAGCTCGCATTAACGAGTAAGTACTTCTTAAGTGAATCGAGACATGTTGTTGATAATATAATATAGAAAAATGTTAACTTCTTATGCTTCTTTGTAAACTGGCTAATTATTCTGTTTTCCACTTGTAGCTTACCTGATGATGAGCAATTAGCTCGAAACATGCCGGACTAAGATAATTACAACTTTAATAATCAGAAGAGTATATCCATTTTTAAACAATATTCATCTAATTGCAGCCTGATTAAACTATGGATAACCAACAATATAATTAATTTTCATGTATGCAGGGTGTACAACTTCTTGTAGACGCTGTGCAACATCAGCTCTTTTAATGGAACAACCCGTATACTAATACATGTTTCTTGTTGAATTTGTGGTCGATTTTATTAAAGTGGACATTGGACATTTTTGAAAAAAAATTACATTTGCAGTTCATTTCAGCAAAAAAAAATCAAATAAAAGTTATAGTACGTAATAGTGAGAGTCCTGTTTGTTCCAAACACTAAATTAAGTTCAGTTTTATGAATGGACACCTAGAATATTACTACTACCACCTATTAGGAGTTATTTGCCAGCTCCTTTACGATTCATTGCAGGAAATAATATTTCAAATAAAAATTGTACTATTTTGACTTCTCTTTAAATGGTTTTTGAATTGAATTTTTTAAATGGAATAGTGTGTGTATTATTACATGTTTGAATTTCTTTTCGAATTTGTGGTCGATTTTAATGAACATGTTTGCCATTTGGCCATAGTTGAACAATTCAGGTTTTTTTAAATTTAAAAAAAGTTATGTTTGACTAACCTAATTTTATTATTAACATTTTGAGAACAATACTTACATCGATCGGTTTTTGGCAGGACTCCTTCATTGTTAAACAATATTCACCTATCACATATCTTGTGATAGGTGAATATCCTGTGCCTGATCTTCGATTAGGTAATCAATAAAATTTATTCTTTTAAAAAGTAGGTACTTAATATTGTTTAATAATAGTAAGTAGTGGTAGTATAATCCCATATTACGTAATAAAGTGTACTGTACAATATGTCACCCCATGGACCTAACTATATCTATCAATTTCTATTAGAGAAACAGTTTTATAGCTTAAAATTTTACAGTAATACAAAAGACAAACAGAATTAAGTAGATCATTTGTACAACTGTTAAAGTATTAATCGTCATTTTTATTAATCGCGTTTCTAGCTTTTATTTTTAATTAAAGGTATGAATAAACCTAGTTATCGTACTAGAAGATCCAAACATTATGAAGGTTTCAAAGCTAATTAAGGACCAAAATGGCTTTAAGAGTGCTTTAACAAAATTGAGTTTCAAATAAAGAAATTATGGACAAAGAAATTAGCACCGATTTTTTCAGCTTTTTCAATTGTTTAATAATCTTAATAAAATATTGAAATTTTGATTCCGCCACACCTTTACAAATTATTTGACAAACAAAATTTTGTTTCTTTATTTGACAAACCATCACTCGATTTTATAAGATCTTAATTGATTTTACAAGGTTTTACTGAGAAAAAATAAAATAACCCAAATTTTTCCAATGACTTCAAAAACTGCTGTAGAAAAATCTTTCTTGAAAAATGAACTTTCTTGCCCTCATTTCATTTAATTTGTTTTTAATCTACTTTTTGTAACGAAAATAAAATATCTCCCTACCTAATTTATGAGGGGTGTAAAGTGTTTTTTGAAGAAAAAATAGTCTCTTTAAAGTCCAATAATTAAAAATAAAGCAGAATGATATAATGCAATGTGTGAGCCAGGTTGTATTTCTGTTTCTGGTAGTTTAAAAATGTCCATCTGTCCTGAACAAATTATTCAGTTTTTATTTTATTTTCTTTTAAATGTTAAAAACCTCCTTTCTACAAACCTTCTGTACCTCCGATACAAATTTTGGTACTGCTCCTTTTGTCTCAGCCTATTTCTTTGCATTAATGCATTCGGTCCAAAATTTTGATTGTGTGTCATCATAATTTTCAGTGTATACTTAACTTAAAGGAGTTGAGAACTGTTAGTATACTATACTACTTGAGTTTTTGAGCTAATTTAACTAGAGATGAAGCGGCTGTCGCTGTGCTGAGAATAAATTATTTCTTTACATTAAAAATAATGCAATATGGTCATTAATGGACATTATTTTTTAAAATTCTTACATACGTCTGAGAAATAATACTGTTCTTTTTATCATACTTCAATAACCAATCCTTTCATAATATAATACTAAAACAACTAATAGAAAGCTTTCATTATTATTATTTTTCACTTCTTGCTGTAACCACCGCTCCTTGCTGTAACCACCGCTCACACACACAAGTGCTGAGCTTAAAACGCACCATTTCATTCTGACGTTGAACACTGAAAGATAGTTGGGGTTGCGAAAGGCGCTTTAGTGAGTCTTTGTTGAATTTAATTCAGCTATTCACGCTACGAACGTCGGTGTATTCTTTTAAAAGTTCTCCCGCAGGACTTACGTGCTGCTTCGAGCTTTTTAATTATGGTGGTATCGTAAAATTCTCTCGCCGAGTTAATTATTAAAAGTGTTCGGCCGTTAAACGACCTTTTTGCACGCAGGAAGCCCGTCGACTGTGACCACAAGTGCGCGTCACCTATTTATTAAGGAACTTAATTACTTTTAGAGTGGCCGCAAGCACGAAGCACGTGTAGGAGCGGACGAGGCCATCAGATTTGTAAATTTTTCCAAAGTGGGGTGTTTTAGATTGGGAATTGTGTTTACCCATGAAAAGCTTGTTGCACAACACCACGCTAATAATAAAAAGTAGCTCTGGTGATATTTTCATTAAATTAAAGTATACACAGGATTTGCTCTTACCTTGTGTTTGTAATTTCTTATAAATTTAAATAGATATGTGATCTACTAGTATTCTCTAATTATTCTTAAAATTTCAATAAATTAGTAACTGGAAAACAATAAAATTAGGTTATCTTAATGTAGGCATTACTAACCTACATTAAGCAAATGTATTTTTACAAATAAAAAAAATGGTGTGGATTAAAAAAAAACAATACATTTTATTTAACCAGCACAACAAATTGAAAGGATATCGGCCGGCAAAGTGACCCGTCTTCGAGATCAGAAAATATCCACATACATACATACAAGACTAGCTCGTTCAATAGTGTTAAATTAGATACAATTCCGATTTTTAATTAATAATTTGACTTACAGAAATCTACACTACTGAATCGTTAAACATTTAAGTGTCCATTTTCCACAAAAATCGATCTTCTTTTAAACATTCACATATCATATTCATTTTTATATTCTCTGCTTTATGCTATACATAAAAACAGTTAGGAGATTTATAAATCACAAAAAAGAGTTCTAGTTAATACAAGATGCAAGGAGTTCAAGAATAAAGTTAATACAAGGTAACACAAGGCAAGTCGCTATTTCAAATAGAAGCTAACAAATATATGATATAAACGTAATATGAAGTTTAAAAGATCCCTTTATTAATTTAAAACTACTCACATTTTTTGCTCTGTGAATTCATTTTTAATACATATCTGCGATAATGATCTAGAATGCAGAGTCAGAGCTGTTTGCGTCTACTCCTCGACCAACATTATTTATTTTTTTAATTTCATCAGTATTTCATAGTTTTCACGGACAACGCTCCGTGTTGTGAATTATCCCTCACAGGGAAGATCTTCAACATATTCGATACAAAGGAGGCAACAGAAAATTTGGAAATCTCCGTGGACGCATGTAATATGCAGCTAATTTTTAAAGAAACTAGAGCCATATTTTAAAAAAAGTAAGTTAGGCTGTATTTTGTAAGTAAAATTGAAAGCATTTAGGAGATTTGTAACGTAGTGTAGTATCATAATGCACAATATCTCGTTTAACACTTGAAATTATAAAGTTGATAATGTTCACATAGTTATTTAAGTTTCAATTATACATTTAAAACTATCAACATCGAAAAAAATCGAATCAAATTTAGTTTGATGTCTCTTCGGATATTTTTTTAAATATCTGTCTAAAATTTTGAAAACTCTAAGCCATTAATTAAAATCAATATTTTGCTGCGTCTCTATATAACTTAATATTAGCCCTTCACAAGTAATTTTTGTATAAAATATTTCTAATTTTATTAAGGGGTAAGCTATTTGGTAATAAACTAGCACGTTGCGCCATCTGTTGCGCAAAGGTGTAATCAATACGTTTAGCTGGTAGCTAGCTTTCGTCAAGTGCAGTCTTCCGCCCCTTAGCATACAGCTAGCTTGGGGAGCGCTAACAGAAAGCTTCAAACCTTCGGCATTCTGAATTTAGATGGCGTTGACTGGCCTAAAATCTGCTTATATATCTGTGCTGTTTAAGTTAAAGTAATTCTCCGTCTGCGAAAGCTTTAATTTCACTGTTCCACCGAAAAAAATTGGAACAAGCAATCAAATTTACTTCTTAATATCGTGTAAGAAAAAAAATCTTGGGTTTTCATATTATTTCAGTTAATATGTTAGTGTGATTTAAAATTGATGGTACTTTTGAAAAATTCGTTCATGTTGTTGCTTTTACAATGTTCAACGCAATGTTGTCATATTTCGGGTGAAATAATTGTATTCTGGCATTTTAAAAATTTTAAATTTTTTCCACCTTTTTCTACATTATTATACCTTTACGTTGCTTTACAACTTACAAGAGTACCTTATCGCAGAAACCTTTATCTTTTCTCTAAGATGGAGTTTGGGTTTCTGTGTTGGAATAACTGACTTAGCTGATGTTGCTGATGTGAAAGCTATAAAATCTATTTGAAAATCTGCCAAATCTAAACGGAGCTTTTTCAGGAAATTGTACGAACTTTTTTTATTTTAAATGGAATCATGCATTATTTTGTTATCTATTTTGTAATAAATTTATTTCTTTATTCAATAATTTGAAAAATCAATATACTTCCCTAAGAAAAATATTGAATAAAATCAAAAATAAAGTTTTGGGATAGGCGGCCTATCAGAACTATCAGAATTACAAGTTTTGGACATTTTCGTCAATCTGGAAAGCATAATCTCTAAAGCTGACATTTTGACTGCTATGTACTATTCAACTTAGTTTTCAAGGTCTGCGTGTGAATTCCTGTTTAGCCAAATTTGAACCAGCGTTCTTCTTCGGAACGCAGAACCTAACTTTTTTTTAATGATTTTTTTAATTTCTTCATTATATCATGTGAAAAATCTATACGAAATTAATAGATTAACAACTATAATCTATTAATTTCGTATAGATTTTTCACATGATATAATGAAGAAATTAAAACATTAAAAAATAATGAAAACTGTAAATAAAGGTTCCATTAAAAATACAAAACTACAATTTCCCGAAAAACCGGGAGTGGGTTTGTTAAATTTTTAAATCCATTTTATAGCGTTCATTATCCTGATTAACTTTTATTAAAATGTTTTTCTTCTATCTCCCCAAATATATGATGTTAGCTTGGATCACGTTATCTCTTACATCCTTACAGCATCTTCGCTTTTCATAAAAATCCGTCTTCGGTATGAGGTTAAGATTTGATGCTGTTTTTGGGATAACAAGGAATAAAGGTGAGATCATTACCTAAATTTTTGACAAAATTCATCATCTGGGCTCAGTTACTTTGATTGATAATTAAGTAAAGGGCATTCAAGATTTTAAGAAGTAAACAGTGAAGTAATAAGCGTAAAATTTAAATAAATATTTTTGCCTTACACAATATTCCAGAGCTTAAAAAAATGATCCGCAGAAATTTGACTTCCCTATTCTATGAAAAAAAATCAGCAATCAATTAATCTACTTTTCATAGGTTACTACCAAAATTAGAATGGAAACGAAAAGTAAATCGTGCACTAGGGAAGATTTTACAGGTTTCTTTATTTCTTAAATCTAAAAATATAAGGAAGTCTTCAAGTTTTTGTTTTAATATATTTTAAATTATAGGATTTAAACTACAAACCAAAGTTAAGTTGACTGTGTCCATTTGTCTCAATTTGACCCATCACAGAGGATGCTGGATTATGACATGTTGATTGATAACAGATAACTAAACCCAACAGAATGTGTCTATCTAATACATAAAATAATAATAATGATAAGCAATCTAATACTATTAAACAGGTTAAAAATTGTATGTTTGGATGTATGTATTTTCTGATCTCGAATGACGGTATTTGCAGGATTTCAAGATTGTGATGCGAAGAATCGATTTATATATAAGTCTCAAGTCCCAATAAACTCATTTTATATGTTTTTCAACAATATCTATCTAATACCATTAAACAAGCTAAAATTGTATGTTTATTATCTGATTTCGTAAATGGCGTAACTTTAACGGCCGATATTCAAGATTCCGATCATCGGCAGAATCCCAAGATTCCGCTGCGAAAAATCAATTTAGATAGGTCTCAACTTTGATGAAACAAAACTTGAAACAAAAAGCGATTTGAGTTAATTTGACCTTAGGCCACACGATGGCGCTGCCAGACTAAAAATGTTTTGATGATTGAACCGACCGAGCTCGGTCTACCAGGTACTAGCCTATTGTACGAGCACCCTAAACGCTAACCGGTGGTGTATAAATATGATTTATTGAATGAATTACTTTTACAAAACGTAAGAGTGAGTCTACATACATTTCAATGAAATACACCCATAAAAACGTCCCCAGCAACTGCTGGTTTCAACTAAACCATGCATAGGTTCCACTGCCTCCATGTGTCTTTGATGAGATCATGCCTTGTCTTCATATAAATTACTGTTTTAAATTTACTCTTCTTAAATCTAGTATGCTCTTTTCTAGTTTGTTTTCTAATTTTTTTCTAGTTTTCTAGTAGAGAAGATAATCTCAAGATTATCTTCTCTTTTTTCCTAGTTTCCAATCTAGCTGCTACTGGTGTATCCTTAGAATTAATAAAGTGATTAGTTGTTTGCTTTTGCAGAACTCCCCTTAAAAAAAAGGTTTAGCAGAACAAAAGTAAGTAGAACAAGAATATAAATTTTAATTTAGTAAGGCTGAATATAAATTTTATTGAAGGTTTCAGATCTGAGAATGCACGTATTGATCAATTCCAAATATGTAAATATTTTTTATGAAAGGTTTCAATATGATCATGCTTTAAAAAAGTAATTAATCCCAATTGCGGAAATTGAAACGATGAAAAATATGAAACCCCCATCTCACTTAGTAAATCACTGGATTTTCACCAAAAGGCCGGGATTAAATTTGTGGACTGGTGTCATGTGCGGCTTGTTAACTTAATTGGTCGGTGTTAGAACAGAAATACGTCGGCACCGGAAGACGCTGCGCTGGTCTCCACCGTGAAATTGGTCCGAACGAATTCTACTAATTAATGACAATCTTGTCTCAATTAAAGGCGGTATTTTTTGCCCTCCTGCCTTTAGAAGGTTATTGATGAACTGCGGATACTTTCAGTTATGACTGTGGCGAATTTCAATCAGCATATGTGACAAAACCTAATGGGGAACTGTTAGTCGGCATTGCTCAAAGGAATATTTTATTTCGAAATGTAGATGGAAGCTGTTACAAGAATGTATTAATTTAGCTAGTTTTAAATTCAATTTATTAGCCGAGTAGTCACGTGACATGTAAATACTCTTACACGAATGAAAATATTCTGCATTTTATAAACCAACAAGTATATAAAAGTCATATTTTTAGTCAGGAATCCGTTTGAAAATAATTTTCTTTTCTAAAAATTTGTTGATACCACACAATGATATGTAGTGGTCGGCTAGGAACAAATTTAAAAAAAAGCAGCCATGCGGCCAGTGTTATTTACTACTTGCGTAGTTTGCTTGTGTCCAAATTGATAAAGAAAATTTTGAATTATTATTGTTGACTCCATAAAAATTCAATAAATATATTTCTATTTTCAGTTACTTTAAATAAAAAATATATTAACTATGATTTATGCTTAAAGAAGAAACGTTTCTTCTTAAAATACGCAAAAAAGTAGCGTATTTTTCGCTGACAGTACATAGTGAAAAATAGACACCAACACTTTAACACTAGAGTATCCAGAAATAATGTTTCCTGTAATCTACTACATTTACTGTAGTATATAAATTGACATTTTATATCAATATCATTTTATTTCAACGCAAAATGTTATCGTAACAAAATGTTATCCAAATGACGGGATGAAAACTCAATTTGAAAACGAGCTGTTAGTATATAAAATTTCTATTTAGATACAATTTTTTATGAAGAATTTCTAAAAAGAGCTACAATGGCGGTCAGAAAAAAATTTAACCTCACAAAAGTTATTTTATTCATAATTTCTAACTTATATGTCATAACAATATATATCTTTAATAAGAACTGAACATTAAAGAAATCTAGAAAAAAATGTAAATAATTTCAACTATTTTATTTGTTATCAGAAATAGCAACATTAAATGTCCATTTTGGCACAATGAGAAAAATTTAACCCACTGGCAGAAGTAGTGCACAAAGCCCGGTTGTTCATTGTTACTGAATTAAAATTGTTTCGATTTAATTCAATATCTTCGATGTTTATATTGTTGTAAGAATTGAAGTTGAAGCATGGTGAATTAAAGTATAAACCAAATATTATTAATTCTGTTTCTTTAACTTGCAGCAGAGAAAACACTGTAGCAAGGCATACAATGAAAATAACATACACAACAGGTTATTTTTTAGCTAAATATCAACATATATGACAGAAATAGATGTTAGAGTTAGAGACCCATCGGCTTGGAAGATAAAATTTTTCCGATATTTAAGAGCAGTGATAAAAAATTAATTTTGAATTATAGATCAAAATTACTGCTATAAGACATATCAAAAATGTTTGAAACAGTACTGTATACCAAAATTATGCGCCACCTCATTTCATACGTCACAGACAAGCAAAATGATTTTATCTAGATCTACGATTACCAACTTGACAGCTTTTACGAGTTTACTGATTTTTTTATTTTAGAGATTTGAGTTATTTTAGAGTGTCATTGTAATATAATACATTTCTTTGTTTGTATTAGGGAATACCGTCAAGTGGTCTAACATGGTACAAATTTACAATTTGGAAAATTGAAGCTCAGGTTGTATTAAATTAATCTAATTTAAATTTAATTTAACTCTTGTGCAGTTTTTTAAATACTTATTTAGTGTCCCTTATTAAACACCAGGAGTGCATATTATTTTCTTATGTTGTACTCAAGTTAGCAGGTTGTATGCATGGGATAACACAAATGATCAAAAAAAGGAATATGTCATGTGGGAACTTGGGAAAAATAACAAATTACTTCAAATACATATATTTTGAACCTCTAATATTTATTCTTGAATGTAACAGTACATTAAGATGTACTATACGTAAACATAGGGAAAGTGTATCTTCCTCTTCTCATTTGTAGATGCTTCAAAATGGTGATCATCTGATTTATGCCGACTTCTGCAATATCCCCTATACGTATGTGAAAGGACATAAACATTGAACGACTTGGAAAACTGTCGTAGAAATTTAAAAACTATTTTGCAATTTTGCTTTTTGTATTAACATCATATTTAAACTGCACAGCAGCAAAACTACCCTTAGACGCTGATGTACCCAACACTTTGATCTGTTGTAGCATTGTTCATTTCACTCTCATCTTGGAAAACTGTCTATTCATCAGTGGTCATGAAGTGAGAAAACAGAACTTGAATCTGACGAATCTTTGTGCCTGTCTTTGACGATGCAGATCTGGATTGGTCGTTCAGAAGCTGGAAATTTGCTGAGCCTGCAATACTCGTTCCAGCTGGTATATTCAATTTCTTCTTCTTTTGCTTTGGACATGTTTGTTCCAGTCTATTTTCTTCCAAGGAGTTTTGAAAACATTTTGTTTGAAGTATTTGTTTATCAACTACATCACAAATACCGGTACGGAAAACTTTGGCCAGTCTCTTTAGAACTTTATCTGGATTTATAGAATGGATTCCAGTTGCTTTGAAACCTGCAATTACATTCTTCTTTGTTGCATCATTTTCATTAATTCCTCAGATATTTTTTAACAGCCTGGGGAATTTGTCCTTAGGAATTCATCCTCTATGATCTTTCCACTTAGAAAGCACATTTCCCCAGTTTGTTTCCAGGGGTTTGAAATAAACCACATTTAATGGCTGGCACAAATGGGTGCTATTGGGAGGTGAGAGAACAAATTTGATGTTTATGTTCTAGAATGATGCAATTATATTTATAGACACGTGGCTGGGCAAGTTATCACCAATTAATGCCTTTTGGTGTTTCCTGATCAAATTTTCGAAAGTATCGCAAAACAATGGTTTCAAATCAGTTTTCAAACAAAGTCATATTGAACCATGAATTTTTAAACCTGTTATATCTACCTCCTGCTGGACCCTCCTCTATGGTCGATGCATCATACAAATGTTCAGCACAGTAGACCACACATGGCGATAATAGCTGCCTATTGGCAGTTCCACAAAACATAATTGAAGCGCTTTCTTTTGACGAATCTATTATTTTCTCAGGCTGACGAACACCTCTTCTGAACATAAAGAAAGAGTTTAAAACTATTTCTTTCTATTTCACCACATTTGCAAGATGGAACATTCAAATATCTTCTGAATATGGCTTATTTTCTCAGTGATGTTTGTATCATAGTTCAGAACACAATCTGGCTAGACATCCTTCAATGTTTCTGCGAGCCCCTCAAAATAACTTTTGATAATCTCCTCGTTAATGTTCGCTCTTGCTCGTTTAATGTTTTCACACAAATATTGGGTCAAAACATTTTTATGTCGACGAAGGAAATCTTGGGCGCAGTCTTTCCCAGGTAAATTATTTTTAAATCTTTTCTCTGATATCCCCTTCTTGTCCAAATAGGCTTTATCAATTAATTATACGAATATCATAAACAATGAGGGGGAAGCCCCGATCACCTGCAATTGGAATGTAATTTTTCATCATTGTCTCTTCTTCATTAGAAAAGGCACACGGTTCTCCAACTGCTCCAGTATTTTAGCTTGAATCTGCTCCAGTCATTGGTAACTTTAGAGCTAACTTCACTCTTTGACATTTATTAGCAAAATGTGGGTTGAAACCATTTCTCAGCATTTCGAAACAGCTTTCTACACAAAAGTACACTTGACAATTTAACACTAATAAAAATTAGTAATGGTGACAAAATAATACCTTTTGAAGGATAGGCCATGAAAAACCATTTAAATGGAACAAGATTCGTATACAAAGCTCGAGATTATCAATTTATATAATCAACTATGTAGTATTAAATGTCAACTTTTAGGTTTGGTCGAAAAACCTTTTAGAAGTTATGCGTTACACACAAGCATTTAAATTCAATAAAATCAATTACAAAACAGGTAATGTCTGAAATCTATTGTATTACATAATCAAATAAAGTCAAATTTTAGAATTACTTATCTGGGCAATCCAATTGGTCTCGTAACGATGGGTATCCGTAACGAACACCTTTACGACCACCAAACCTGGCTTCGTGGAGGATGTTATCTCTCCATGGATAGATATTCTTCCAGATGAGAGGGTTAACGCTCGGCCCACAGCGTAACCTCTTACAACGAAATTCCCCACGTCCAAGAGGAATGGATTCTCGGCTCCAACCACTCTTCAATTCCCTAAGAATCCAAGAATCAGCTTCCAGGAATCAGTTACTACACTCTTAGCATGTTATACCAAAATAAGCCTAAATAAAGAAATCCTACTATTAAAACCCAAAAAATACCTATAAACAACCCTAAACCTAAACACAGAGCAGACAAAAGCTTACCTCTCGATAGTAAACTGCCAAAGAACTATGTGGTTCGATAAAATACTTCCGAAAATAAACTATGCAAACTCCTTCTTATTAAAGCAACCAATCACTAATTAAATCTTCTCATCAGTTAAGATTGAATCCAACATTTTAAGAAAACTTAGAAT
>JAWQRJ010000732.1:0-18687 GCA_033557515.1 Diorygopyx duplodentatus | reverse complement strand
GTTCTGAAGATGCCGTCTGCAATGAGTGGCAAAACGTCACGGAGAGTTTCTTCACCGACGCGGCGACCACCGGAAAGCCAAGAAAATTTATTATTATTGTTTTTAACTGCCATACTTTTCGTTGAACAACCTTATCCTATCGTTGATATGAATGTAAGAAAAATATATATGCATAAGTTGGTAGGTTGATGTATCTATTTTTCACGGTATATATTATTTTAAGACTGGCTAATCCTCAATTTCACTTCCCCTCCCTTCTCATTCTAACTTATCACCTCGGATTTATCATCCCTAGGTCATCAATAGATTCATTTCAATGAATCTATTGATACAAATAGGTATCAGGTAATAGGTACAGAAAATTCGTCCACTTTCTAAGCCAAAATGCAGGATACGCCTGGGAGGCTTAACACTAGCAATGACCATATAGAAATCCACAGTAATATTAAGACTGTTTCGCTGCCAGCCGATAGATCCTGCCAGCAGTTCTGTCTCGATGTTTTCCACGTGTTTTCCTCACAATTTTATTTATTTACGATATAAAATGATTTTAGTGAAAGTCGAGACATATCTCAGTCAATTCCTGGCACCGGATTATTGAAATCCTGCAAATATCAGCCGGCAACTTAAAAGCGTTTTCCCGGTCTGGGGAATACATACATACATACGTACCCACATACATACATACGTACCCACATACATACAAGATTAGCGCGTTTAGGAATATAAGATAATGCAGATATATTAGTCACTTATTGTTTTTTTGTATCGGGAAACCCTCGTTACAAAACAATTACCGTAAGAATTGCAAATAGTGTTGGAACGATGTGTTAAAATGATTAACACAAAATATTGATGCTAAATAAACTCTGTCCTGAAAAGGAAAGAAATATCATTAAATAAACGTTTTGTAAACTTGGTAACTTATTGTAAACTTATAACTTGGTCATTGAAAATTATTATCGTATGTTATTTTTACAAAATATATTATAGGTACGTCAATCAATTAACGTAAGTAAAATTCTTTTAAATTTATCTTATTGTTAGTGTGCCGTCATAATTTTTAATTATTAAAAGTGTGCCGTGATGAAAAAAGGTTGAGAATCACTGATCTAGACAGTGGATAAGCACTTCACATCAATACTTTTTTGGTTAATTTGAATTTTCCTGAACAAATATAAAATTATAGAAAATATAGAATTTTATTTAAAAAACAAAAAATTTAAGAAATATATTGGGATTTGAAACCCTATTCCCAATATTTTTATAGTTAATTTAAATTTTTCTAAGTATAGAAAAAAATATAGAAAATATATTGATATTTAAAGCTTAATTTCAATATTTTTTTTTAGTTGATTTTTAATTTTCCTATACAAACAAAAAATTATAGAAAATGTATTGAGACATATTAGTGACCAATAAAGAATTGTTTGTCTAAAAAACTTTATCCTTCACTAATTGACATTTATGAATTAAAAGGTTCATAGTTTCTATACTGATATTTTTTCATACATCATCCGCGTTAATCAGTTTTCAATTTGCAGAGAACAACTGCACTAAGTGCGTCGCCCATATTTTCAGTCGCGGATATTAATTAAAGTTGAAAGCTGAAAACTGCCGCGTATTTGCCCAATTTTAAATATTAATTTAGCGCCGACCGCAGCGAATTTTTCGCACAAACGCCGCTTAATTAAGTTGCAAAACCGCGGCGCGAGTTTCAATTTCTTGTTCATAAAATAATCAGCGGAAACGTTCGCCAAGTTGCTTCGGATGGTAGTAAATTCGGAACGGCGGAGTTATTAAGTTAACTGTCGTAGAACAAGTTAATATGAGTGATTTTAAGACCCTCCTAGCTGCGCTTTGGGCCACAGACAACTTTACAAGAGTACTTGAAGATTTGTTTCGGGGAAGCTTAATGCCAAAAGCAATGTTTTCGATATTTACTTCTTATTCAAATTGTGCTTTGTTAGTAAAGGATTATTCCAATCCATTGTCACGGATTAGATTTTTAAATAGATGAACTTTCTGACAGATTCAACCAATCTTTTTAGCTGAGTTAATATTTCTTTCGATAGTTACTTTAATGAAACTACCAAAAATAGATATGTATCAGAACATTGAAAGGTTAAACTTGTACACTTGTTTATTAGTTATTCATATACCGGGAGAACGGCGCAGAGGTGTCGTTGAACCATATCGTGTGGTCTAAACCCTACAGACCATCCTCAACGTTAAATAAATTACGGTTATATGGTAAGTGAAATTGGTAACATTTGTTATGTTATTTACAGATTCGTCAAATATGTGAATAATGTTTTTTTGTTTTATATCATCATTACGTTGGTAATAAATCATTATTATTATTACTGTCCATTGCAGGATTATTTTGTTGTATATTTGTGAATTAACACTGATAACGATGCATTGTTTACTGTTGCTATTTTGCAGCAGTATATGAATAAAGTTGCCATGTGAATTTGACAGATACCCAGGGAAAACGTGAATAAATATGAACGGAAATAAATTCACATTAATATTTAATTCATATTATATCATATTATATGTTAGGGCCGCTTTAATTTTGACCTCGGTGTTTACAATTACACTCGAAACCACAGCCATCTCTGTGAATCACTCTGTCCGTCCCGGAGCGAAAGTTAAAATTAGGGGGGTTGCGCAGTAAGCCTCTATAACTCAAATTCTATTTTAATATCGTTGAGTAAGAATGTCTTTATGAATAAGGCAACCGTCGCCCGCGAGGCGACCTCGACGCAAACCACACTCCGGGATTTCGCTTAATTCTATTCTCGTTCAATCAACGTTTCGGTCGGGGCACTGCATTTTTCAACGTTTCGGGGATTTCCGATTACAATTCTTTCGCGCGCGGGAGGCTTTTTGACTTTCTGGTGTTTTCGCGGGTCGCGTAAAGTCCCAAAAGCGCGCTTTCCGCAAACGCGCGGGGATCGCTGAATTTTTTATAAGTCGACAGCAGGGGGTGAATAGAATTTTTCCCGGATATAGCGGAAAAATGCAAAGTGGTTTGCGGTTTGGAAAAAAAGGAAGGTGTAGAATAGCACCGTTCGGTTTCCCAGTGAATTAAATGTACTGGGGAGAACTATTCATATAGTAGATTTGTTAAATGGAAAATTCATTTTAAATGCATACCTACTGGGACTGTTGGACTTAATTTTTTTTTCAGTTCTCCTGAAAAAGACCCATTATATATAAAAGATGTTTTGAACGCTTAATTAAGAACATTGCATATCATACAAAATAAACACTATTGTAAAGTCCATTGGTAAGTTGTCAGTGCGACCTATATCCATAACCACACAATACATGCCTTTTTCATTTCCAGTGGTGACAGTAAATTATAAATAAAAATCTGAAAAATTGCACATCACGAATATTTACCGGCCGGCAGATATAGTAAATTATACAACGAACAAGTAATAATGCAGTTTAATCGCGAGGCTGACATTTGCTGCGAAAGCCGCAATGCGCGTGCAACAATTCACCCGAGCAATTAAATGCTATTATCCGTTAGTAGAATACAACACCGTTCCTACTATTATTTAGCAAGGTATTACACTTTTACTTTGGTTAAATTTATTGCAAATAAACCCTGGTGATTTATACAAGTACGAACACCCTCTAAACGTTATTGGTGGTTAAAATAGCGTTTTAATACAGCATTTTTAAATTTTGATCAATATTTGAGAGGAGCATAAAAATACATTTATAATGAGTATTGTACATAATAAACTAAATCCACAGTTTTTGGTAAAATAATTGGAAATTATATCCCTGCTTAAATAATTATAGCAAAATTATTATTTACGAATTAATATATGGATTTCATAAATATATTGAAAGATATTGAATCATACCTCCGCAAAGGGATGTAAGCCTAAAAAAATGTACCTAAAACAAATTGCTGAAGCTTTTGTTGTAAATAAAACGATTTTTTTGTACAACAATAAATACGAACGAGTTCTATTAAAATATGTGTAGAAATAAGAACAATAACGGACAGTTCTTACAGAAAACAGTTCTGATAAACCAATTCAAAACTTGACTCCAATAATAATCCAACTCATTATCCTTTAATTTAAAAAAACATAATAAAAAGTGTGAATTTTTTAATTGATTATTGGTAATGTTACACCAGATTGTTCATTCTTTGATAATTTTAGAAACAGTTGCTTTAGCAGATTGAATATTTGCTTTTTTTTGAAAAAAGAATGTACCTAAAATAAATTGCTGAAACTTTTGTTGTAAATAAAATGATTTTTATGTATAACAACAAATACGAACTAGTTCTATTAAAATATTTGTAGAAATAAGAACAATAATGGGCAATTCTTACAGAAAAAAGGTCGGATAAACCAATTCAAAACTTGACTCCAATAATAATCCAACTCAACACTCTCTAATTAACGAAAAAAATAATAATAAAAAAAGTGTGTATTTTTTAATTGATTATTGGTAACGTTACACCAGATTGTTCTTTCTTTGATAATTTACGAAACAGTCGCTTTAGCAGATTGAACATTTGTTTTTTTTTAAAAAAAGAATGTACCTAAAATAAATTGCTGAAACTTTTGTTGTAAATAAAACGATTTTTATCCACAATAATAAATACGAACTAGTTCTATTAAAATATTTGAGGAAATAAGAACAATAATGGGCAATTCTTACAGAAAACAGTTCTGGTAAACCAATTCAAAACTTGACTCCAATAATAATCTAACTCAGCACCCTCTAATTAACGGAAATAAAAACATAATAAAAAGTGCGAATTTTTAAATTGATTATTGGTAATGTTACACCAGATTGTTCTTTCTTTGATAATTTTAGAAACAGTCGCTTTAACAGATTGAATATTTGCTTTTTTTAAAAAAGAATGTGCCATAAAATAAATTGTTGACACTTTTGTTGTAAATAAAACGATTTTTTTTGTACAACAACAAATACGAACGAGTTCTATTAAAATATTTGTAGAAATAAGAACAATAACGGGCAGTTCTTACAGAAAACTGTTATGACAAACCAATTCAAAACTTGACTCCAATAATAATCCAACTCAATATTCTTTAATTTTAAAAAAACATAATAAAAAGTGTAAATTTTTAATTGATTATTATTGGTAATGTATCAGATTATTCTTTCTTTGATAATTTTAGAAACAGTCGCTTTAGCAGATTGAATATTTGCTTTTTTTAAAAAAACAATGTACCTAAAATAAATTGCTGAAACTTTTGTTGTAAATAAAACGATTTTTTTGTACAACAACAAATACGAACGAGTTCTATTAAAATATTTGGAGAAATAAGAACAATAATGGGTAATTCTTAAACAACCGTGAACAGTTCTGATAAATCAATTCAAAACCTAACCCCAATAATAATCCAACTCAATATCCTTTAATTAACGAAAAAAACATAATAAAAAGTGTGTATTTTTTAATTGATTATTGGTAATCTTACACCAGATTGTTCTTTCTTTGATAATTTTAGAAACAGTTGCTTTAGCAGATTGAATATTTGCTTTTTTTGAAAAAAGAATGTACCTAAAATAAATTGCTGAAACTTTTGTTGTAAATAAAACGATTTTTATGTATAACAACAAATACGAACTAGTTCTATTAAAATATTTGTAGAAATAAGAACAATAATGGGCAATTCTTACAGAAAACAGTTCTGGTAAACCAATTCAAAACTTGACTCCAATGATAATCCAACTCATTATCCTTTAATTTAAAAAAAAACATAATAAAAAGTGAGAATTTTTTAATTGATTATTGGTAATGTACACCAGATTGTTCTTTCTTTGATAATTTTCGAAACTGTCGCTTTAGCAGATTGAATATTTGCTTTTTTTAAAACAATGTAGCATAAAATAAATTGTTGACACTTTTGTTGCAAATAAAATGATTTTTATGTACAACCACAAATGCGAACTAGTTCGATTAAAATATTTGAAGAAATAAGAACAATAATGGGCAATCCTTACAGAAAAAAGGTCGGATAAACCAATTCAAAACTTGACTCCAATAATAATCCAACTCAACACTTTAATTAACGAAAAAAAATAATAATAAAAAAAGTGTCAAGTTTTTAATTGATTATTTCTAATGTTACACCAGATTGTTCTTTGTTTGATAATTTTAGAAACAGTCGGTTTAGCAGATTGAATATTTGCTTTTTTTAAAAAAAGAATGTACCTAAAATAAATTGCTGAAACTTTTGTTGTAAATAAAACGATTTTTTGCACAACAACAAATACGAACGAATTCTATTAAAATATTTGCAGAAATAAGAACAATAATGGACAGTTCTTACAGAAAACAGTTCTGTTAAACCAATGCAAAACTTGCCTCCAATAATAATCCAACTCAATATCCTTTAATTAAAAAAAAAACATAATAAAAAGTGTGTACTTTTTAATTGATTATTGGTAATCTAAAAAAACATAATAAAAAGTGTGAATTTTTTAATTGATTATTGGTAATGTTACACCAGATTGTTCTTTCTTTGATAATTTTCGAAACAGTCGCTTTAGCAGATTGAACATTTGTTTTTTTTTTTAAAAAAGAATGTACCTAAAATAAATTGCTGAAACTTTTGTTGTAAATAAAACGATTTTTTTTGTACAACAACAAATACGAACGAGTTCTATTAAAATATTTGTAGAAATAAGAACAATAACGGACAGTTCTTACAGAAAACAGTTCTGTTAAACCAATTCAAAAGTTGACTCTAATAATAATCCAACTTAGCACCCTCTAATTAACGAAAAAAAAACATAATAAAAAGTGTAAATTTTTAATTGATTATTATTGGTAATGTATCAAATTATTCTTTCTTTGATAATTTCAGAAAAAGTCGGTTTAGCAGATTGAATATTTGCTGTTTTTAAATAGAATGTACCATAAAATAAATTGTTGAAACTTTTTTTGTAAATAAAACGATTTTTTTGTACAACAACAAATACGAACGAGTTCTATTAAAATATTTGTAGAAATAAGAACAATAACGGGCAGTTCTTACAGAAAACTGTTGTGACAAACCAATTCAAAACTTGACTCCAATAATAATCCAACTCAATATTCTTTAATTTTAAAAAAACATAATAAAAAGTGTGAATTTTTTAATTGATTATTGGTAATGTTACACCAGATTGTTCTTTCTTTTGATTCAATTTGATATTTCTGTTAAGGTAATTGGATTAGTATTGGGAGTGTACAAAGGATCGTTTTTAGTTAGTTGTTGGGATATAATTTTATTTATGATGTTCTTATTGAAGCCATTATTTTCAGCAAGTTTAAATATTGAAATTTCTCGCTAGGCGAGAAGTTGTCATTTCTCGCCTCGCAGTCTCACACAGAAGTTTGAATCACCAAGACCTAGTTTATCAAAAATTTAATAAAAATTAAGTGTGCAACACAGAATGCCAGTTTAAATCCATCTTACATTTTTATGAATATTCGTCCAACAGTAAAGTAGATTGTTAACACTTCTTAAATTCCCAATTTTCCTGTTACCATAGCTTATTTTCTACTTGATATTTCGCTCCAATTTTTTTCCTCGTTTGCTGCTTGAAAATACCCTTCCATCCTTTACATTAACTATTCTCATTACGTTTCCTTTATTTTTTGTTCTGAATTTTTCTCGTCCTCTCTGTCACTTTTTCTGGCCGACCTAATTATATTCTCCTACAAAAATTTAATTTAGTCGACCATTTTAGTATTAATAACGAACGTAATCTCCAATCACCATCGGCAGAGATAAAAACAAACCAAGCCGAAAGAAACATCGATTTTTAGTTAACTTTTTTTCGGAGATTTTTCAATTACATTTCGTTTTAACATTGTATTTTTGTGGGTGTTCTTTATTCTGGATGTCGATAGCATGCATTCAATTTTCGTTTTCTCTGACTCTACGGGCAGCCTTTCTGCTCTTTCGTCCCTACGTAGTAATGTGAAAGGCACATGTCTGTGTCTATCTGTCACACAACCCCATCAAGCAGGCGTGGAAACTTCAAAGGCCAACTCCGCGCTTTCTGCGCTTTCAACCACAGTGACTCTCCGACGGTTGGATGGTGAGGTCGTATCCCGCACTATCATGAAGTGTGCGCTTTTTACGAACCCAGATACTTTTGTTATTGGTTTTTAAATGATCGATAATCAAAATAATGTTTTTTTTAATTATTCGTCATACATAGTTTAAATTAAGTTTAGTGTTTTGAGTTCATTTTTTTGAGGTTGTTTTTTGTTTGAACATTTGAAATCAAAAACTTTTGCAAGTTGCAGTGTGCTTCAATCGATAGTTAAAGGTAAGTTTATCATCGTTTATTATTATAAATCTTTTTGTTTATGTTGTATTTATAATGAAAAACTAGATTAATAACTATTGTGGTGAATGTTTGCCACTAGCTTCCCTTTGTTGTTCAATTCAAAATCCAATTTTAAACTTTCCAACGCCAGTTCATGCATTCGAAATTTTTATTACGTTAGCATATTGCAGAAAAAAAAATACAAACACATCCCCCTCGTTTTATTTTCTTTGTAATGCTATGGACGCTACAAAAAAGTGTGGTTTACAGACCGAGTAAAAAAGGGATCGAACAAAAATTAATATTGCCCCGATTATTTGAATAGAAATATCGCGCGCGAGCAATCGTATAAAACCGGTAATTTGCTATCAGAACCATCTCTATTTATTTCGGTGGTGGTATCCAGTGTGCAATGGAGCTAAAATCATTTGTTTTCAGTTGAGTGTTTACTATCGACCCTTTATTATTAATTGGGCTTCAGTTTGAATCAATTCGAGTTAACGATAATAGAAGTACGCATATGTCTAAAAAAAGAAGTTTTTAATGAATTATTAAAGTCGATTGTGCAGGGTCGATTGTAAAACTTGGTCGAAAGAAGAACTTTATTAGAAAATCATTTTGTAAATCCTGTAATCGTGGTAGATAATTATGTTAAACTGCGTTGTACATCAACTTATTTACATGAATTTTAATAAAAGAAATACATTTTTTACTGTAGCTGATTAAAATTAAAATTAAAATTGTGCACGAAAAACTTTTAGTTGTTAGTTGTAAAATACGTGTAAGACAAGAAAAGTTATTACTCGCCGTTGTTTAGTTACTTTAAGTGGAAAGGCGTCTGGAACTGATGTCTCAAGTCTTGGATTACGCTCTCCTTGTCCTCATTTGCAAAGGTTCTAATGGGCAATTATCCAAATTGTGAATTTTCCTAATTAAAAGCGTTTTAAAACTGCGATTTTATAAATTATACAATAAACATTAGGTAATATATTGGGGTAGGGTAGTTCTGTGTATCTAATGCTTCAATCAATATTTTTGGTTTTAACGGAAGATTAGGAAAGCATACCTTATAGTTTCTTGGGAAAATTGTAATGAATAGTTGCTATTCGTAACTCTAATAGCTGCTATTCGTAACTGTGTAACTACGATAACAGTTATATCAATTTTCATTTGAAAAATTTGCAAAATAAGAGGACAAACTTTTTTACTGTAAAAATTTCATTCTTTATGATTATTGACGGTTGATGGTTTTTGAACTTTATTACTCGAGTTTCTTTTCATGGCCACTTTAGTTATGATTTTTTCCTAAGCTTGTGCCATTAAAGAGGGTGCAACAAAAGCCTGGAAATCCCTTCTCCCTTCATAACTTGAACGGATTAAATTAAAGGATTAACATTTTGAGGGATTGAAGAGGAAAATGAAATCTACCTCTCGGTTAAAAAATAACCTACCCTTGCTTTCACAATTTTTTTCTCATCAAACTATTAATATATGTTAGAAAAGAATGTAAATAATTTTCATCCCCTTTTCAATCACAAAGACAAATAACATTCCTACTTTTGAAATATTGTCGTGTAGTGTAAAACCTAAATTAGGTGTAGTTAACATGTCTAAAGCCCTATTAAAACAATACTTTTGATCAAGTAGTATTAATTATCTCTGAAAAAGTCGAAATATATTAAAGCCAGTTTTATCATCTACATCGCTGATAAACCGTAGATGGAATGGAAATATTGATTTATTGACGCCAACACATCTTTAATATGTGTCTGTAATTACCCAAACACGCGCACCGGATAAAGGGCACCAAGCGCATCAGGGATTGAAGTTAATCAATTTCGCGGCTATGAATGAATCCCCATAGGGCCCTAATCTCTACCTGTTCGAACAGAAAAAAATCACAATTTTCGCGGAACCATTAATTTTCGCGTTTTGCAGTCGAAAAAACGTGAACAGCCTCTGAAAATTTAAAATTCTCGCCATCATATACTGAACAATCAATACAAGGTTAGGTAATAATGCTTAGTTCGTAGTAGTTTAGTAAACATTGTTTATATGCTTCAATTTAGTGAGAAATGTCGTGCAAAAGTAGTGCAAATGTAGAAGTAGCGCATTGCACTTTCTGCTAAAATTTGCTTTTTCTGTGACCGAAAATATATTTAAACTTTCACCCATTTTTTTTTAAATTACATTTTTGTGGATTTTGAAATTGTATGTTTAGTATTATTTTTTCACTTTTCCCTCTTAATTAAGAGGTTCGTAAAAATAATAAATTAATGGTCCCATTATATTTCTGTGATGGATTAGTTTTCGCAATAAAATATTTTAAGCAATTAAAATTTAACATTTCAATATAAAAAACTCTTATTCCATAGTAACAAAGGGGATTTTAATCTTTATTATATACCACTAAATTTATGAGAAATTAATTCTGTCGCACTCGGCGGTTACCACCAACATCCCTTTGCGGTTCAATTCAAAATTCAATTTTAAATTTCCGAACACCGTGCGCATTGGAATTTTTTTATTACACAATTGCATTTTGCAGAAACAATGGCATAAACTCAAAACCCGGGTCGCATTCGCTGAACGTTTTATTTTATATTCACCGGAATGTTATGAAAATTTCACCAAAATCTACTTTACCGACCGAGCAGAAAGGGACCAAATAAAAGTTAATGCAGCCGTGGTTATCTGGATACAAATACTGGCTGCAAACGCATTGTGTAAAGCCAGTAATTTGCTATTTGTTCCTGTGTTATTGCTCAATGTTTAATAGGTCTAAAATTATTGTTTTCGATTCAGTGGTTAATATCGGGGCTATATAACTAATTGATTTTCGATTTTTCAATTTGGTTAAATCAGAGTACACGTATATTCTAATAAACTTCCCGAAAAATTATTAAAGTTTCAGTAATCTTGCTGTAATAATTAAAAAAAATATTTCATTAATTAACCCTGAAAACTAATAGCGTGAAAAGTGCCGACTAAAGATAGAGAAATATCAGCTGTTGTCTGGTAGTATGGGAGATATGAGGGTTCTGGACCACTTTCGGCCACCCCCACTACTTTTCAAGCCCGTGATGAGAGCTCCACAGCTATTCGCCATAACAGATCTGCTTCAGTAAACTGGACGTTTTATAGTACTTCGAACTGTACAAGTGCCAACAGGTCTGTTGAGAAATAAGCTGCTTAAAAAGCACCTTTCCCGCTTACTGAAACAGATCTGTTATGGCGAACAGCTGTGGAGCCCATGTCACGGGCTTGAAAAGTGGTGGGGGGTTACCGGAGTGGCCCAGAACCCGCATATCTTTATAACCAAAATGTAACATTCGAAAAACAACTAGTTTCTTTTTAGTTCTGACGTCATCGAGTATTTTTTTAAATGACATCCTACATTTTTTATGGATTGGATTGAGTTTAGCTTCCCTAAGACGACCTATAATTATGGAAATGGTGTCATTAGAAAATTTTTGAGGAAAGTACCTATCGTTACTTTAATTTAGTTTAGTAGGCGATGATTGAGTTCGTCAGATTTGCGGACTGTAATCACAGTCTAGTTTTCTGCTGCAACATAATAAATTCTTAAGAGAACTGATTTAGCTGATCTTTATCCAGAGTGGTGTTTTCTGTAGCAGACCGAATTGATGTATTAATTATGATTGGGCTGCAGGGTTCTCCATACGGAAAAGTACCATCCTTTTAAGGTACAACTAGTTCAAGAGTTGTCAGACGATGATTTTGGATGCCATTTAAAAAATGTATTCGATGACGTCACAGCCGTTACGCCGATGACGTATATTATATAACCTAATACAACCAAATTTTAGAAGCTATACAAAAAAGTGCATACTTTTAAAATAAAGTTGAGCTGTCGTTTTTTTCAAATTTTCTTTCATAACCATTTTACTGCTTTCATTCACGTCAGCTGGGGCAAACATTTTGTTTGATTGTAAGATTTTATTTTTAATATTTTCCAAAATCTCTGAAAAGCTTCTTCCAAATTTTCGCTTAATGATAACGCCTTCTATATTACATATAAACTTCAATATCGCGTCTGTTTCATATTTGCCACCTAAGGAATTAATTGACCTTTTCCGAAACAGAAATAAAACAAAATCTCTAATCACTTGGTTCGTAAGCTTGTTTTTTCAAATTATTGTATAACACCGTCTTTGTTTTCGTTGAAATATTTGAAGAATATTAGATAGAGAAACACCATTTCTACGCATGCAGTAGAAAAACCGATATTCAAAACATATATTTTTCATTGCTTACTTGGACTTTAAAATACTTTACTAGACCAGTTTTTTTTGCGGAATATGTGAACCACCCTATTAATTAGTTATTTTCTTCCATTTTACTCGAAACTACTATCAAAAAACTTTAATTTGTTATGAATTATTTACAAGTATATAAAATTTGCTAAAAGTGAGCTTTTCCGAAAATTACTTTCTAGATCACCAGCAAGCAAACTACTAAAATGGTTTGAAAGTTGTGCGGAAATTTAAATTAACCTATATTGTAGAAGGAGGCGTCCATATGCTTACTGCATATAATAAAATTGTAACAAAAAATAAAGATCAGAAACAGGGTGTAATGGAGATCGAAATAGAATATATATATATAGACTTTATTCCATTACAAAACATATATAATTATATTGCAATACAAATGTACATCAGATATTTCATTTTTTCTCTCTGGAACGGGCTATCGACCGAGGTCCTCCTGCCCACGAAATAGAATATTTTTACAGGAAGGAAGAAACGCTTATAAAACAATCCTTAGGTATTTTCCCATATAGTTCTGTTCCACGTTTAGAAAAGTGGTAGCAGTTTCGTTTAAATGAATAATATTAAGTAACGCTGAAATTGCGGGGCTTTGAAAAAATATCAAAATAATCAGCCAAGTGATTCTTAAATTCGCCAAGAAATTCATAAATACCATAATATACACATTGTTTTTTTTAAAGTAAACTCATATTAAGTGGTTTACATAGTAAATGGACCATTCTGTATAATCAAAAATTAGGATGCAATACAGTGTCCCAAATTCAAAACTCACCATTGGTATCTTGGAAACAGTAAGAGCTACAGACTCGGTTAGATAGAATAATATGGCTGTGTTTACCTAAGCTATTCAGGCCTTCTTTTGTTTTTCCAAAAAAATGCATCGCCTACTAAATATCCTGAAAAAACTGAAAATTGTTGTTGTTATTTATCGCATCAAAAAATTTCGCAGGAAAAAGTTATAGACATCAAAACATTCTTAAGGATAGATTATAAAAATATTTTTTACCTTGCACCAGTTTCGAGATATGACTTAAAGTTGTATTTTTTTAAATGGAAACCATAATTGATTTTGACATTATTAAATTACTTGATTTTTTCCCTTTCTAGCGATATAAGGTTCGAGGTATTTATCTTTTATAGTTTAGGAGATATGAAGAAAAATCATATTCCACACATATTTTAACCCACATCACACTATCCATGATTGAAACAAAAGACTACACATCTGTCAATAATATTGTTAAACCACTCTTGTGTCAAAAGTTATAGTTTCCGTCAATAATTCATATTCTACATTGATAATGGCGTTTTCAAACTATGAAAAAACGGATATGTTTGTTAGAAAAATAAATTTCACCCCTACAAACCAATGATAAGCCAAGAAATGAAGGAAACTGGTTATGAAAGGCGAGTTACATTTTGTAGATGGTATCTCGATAAAATTGCAAATGAT
This sequence comes from Diorygopyx duplodentatus, assembly GCA_033557515.1. Taxonomy (NCBI): domain Eukaryota; kingdom Metazoa; phylum Arthropoda; class Insecta; order Coleoptera; family Scarabaeidae; genus Diorygopyx; species Diorygopyx duplodentatus. The sequence continues at coordinate 4,602 of JAWQRJ010000732.1, read as the reverse complement.
TTGACTTTTCCTAATAAAATTCTTTGGGGTGATAAAAGTCGATTTACAAACAACGGTATTTACAATCGGAATAATTACCATTATTGGAATATTAAAATCCGAAAATAGTTCGACAGTCACGTTTTCAGGAACGATTTGGATTTAACGTGTGGTGCGGCATTTTGGAAAACCGTTTAATAGGTCCGTTCATTTTTAACGAAACACTTAACTCGAACAGATATCTCGAACTGCTTCAACAGGAAATTGAAGATGTGGATGATCTAGCCATCCAAGAGTAGAGAACTATTTTGCAACAAAGTGTTATACAGGCTTTTAACTCCGTTAGTGTTCGTCAATTAATCAATTGTAGAAAAAGTATCGAAAAGCGTATTACCAAATGTTTAGAAGTAAACGGCCGCCATATTGAACATCGTTTGTAGGAAAATTTTGGTTTATTGTTATCGTATTTATTTTTACCATGTTTATTGTTACCATGTTTATTGTTACCATGTTTATTGTTACCATGTTTATTGTTACTATGTTTATTGGTTCCGTGTTTCCTTTTTTTGCAATTTATTAACGTACTAAATTTGACCAGAACTGTTTTTTCATAAAAGCTGTTTTCTTTATACAGGGTGGTCCATAAAAAGCGCCTCAAGCCATAGCGTCTACAGCTTTCATCCGAATTGAATGATTCCAAAACGAAATTGTAAGGTTTGAAAAAGACTACAAACTGGCCACATCTGCATTTTTTTAAACTTAATGTTTTTAAATGGAATGCTATATATTTTTTTATTCGATCTGATAGACTTTTTTCTTCTGCATTCAGCCTTGTATCACAAGTTAAAAGCTGTTTTTAAAAAAGTTATTTAATTTTATTTATTTTATTTTTCAAAACTGTGAAGTGTAAGTGAAAAAGTATAAGTGAAAAAGATTACTGTGGCCAGTTTGCAGTCTTTTTCAAACCATTCAATTTGGTTTTGGAATCATTCAATTCGGATGAAAACTGTAGACGCTATGGCTTGAGGCGTTTTTTTATGGACCACCCTTATATACTAAAGCACAAAAGATAATAAATAGCAGATATGCAGTCTTTTGTTTTGACAAAAGTACAGTAAACAAAACGTACTTCTTAATCATGGATAGTGTGATCTGGGTTAAAATCTGTGTGGAATATTATTTTTCTTCAGATCTCCTAAACTATGAAAGATAAATACCTCGAAACTTATATCGTTGGAAAGGGAAAAAATCAAGTAATTTAATAATGTTAACATCAGCCATGGTTTCCATTTAAAAAAATAAAACTTTGGGTCACATCTCGAAACTGGTGCAAGGTAAAAAATATTTTTATTATCTATCCTACAGAATATTTTGATATCTACAACTTTTGCCCTCGAAATATTTTGATACGATAATATGGAAAATATTCACATTTGAAAAAAATGACGATTTTCAGTTTTTCAGGATGTCTAGTAGGCGATGCATTTTTTTTGGAAAAACAAAAGAAGGTCTGAACAGCTTAGATAAACACCCCCCACAATGTTGCATTTAACCGAGTCTGTAGCTCTTAGCGTTTCCAAGATACCAATGGTGAGTATCGAATTTGGGATATGCTATATAACGAGAATTAAAGCACTATAAAGTGAATGTGGTAGAATTTTACTTCAAACATTTTTTCCTAAACCGAATCGTAATAGAGATACTTTTTTGTTTTTACTTCTAAACAGAAAGTATTGCATTCGATCCAAAATGTTGGTTGTGAGATTTTGACATATCTTGGAATTATGTTTCTTGAGATACATCAAGAACACGAAATGTTATGATATTGTACTCATATCACTGAAATACGTTCTTTTTAGATTCATATTTAAAAGCATTCATATGATTAGATGGTTTGTTTTGCTTTCTACGCCACCTTCCCACCTTTTCAACTGCCCTTTTGTTAATTTACCGAGATATTTGTTAAATAGTGTAAAATCGATTACTCTATTTATCCACTTATAATTAATTTAGGGACACTTCAACTTCCCTTTAGATATGGTAATTTAATTAAAACTTTGAGATTCCTCTTGCTACACTCACTACATACCATTAACCTAACCTATCAAACAGTTGCATAAAAATTGTGTTTTTATGTTATTTATAAAGAGTGATGCCAGGACACCTACATAAAACTGAAATAACTGTTTATTTCCAAATTGATGTTTTAATAATAAATAGCCACGTTTAATGAATGGAAAATTTAGATTAAAATAAAACAAATGCAGCTTTATTCGTGAAACAAAACATCTCGTGTGTTGTAACGACAAAAATTATGATGACTTGAAATGCTGATCTTCCAATTTTTGTATACTTTTAGTGTTATCTATTGTTGCCATAAAAACTTAGAGACCGGACTACCAAATCTCATACTTAATGACTCTTTCTCTAGATTCTTCGGCACATAAATTTGACAGTATTGCACTGAGATGGGCGAAATCATGACGAAACAACTCGAAAATTTAGAAATACACAGCAGAGATTCTAAACCTCAATAACTTAGAAATGCTTCGACAATTGATGGAACAATTCAACATAACGTAGCTTGATTCAGTAACCTGCTCGTTAATTACCATGTACGTGCAAATTCACCATTAGAGCTAATAGAATCCGAAAAGTACCTATTGTACACGAAATGAAATTGCCGGTAAGCCCTCTCGTTAATTGCAGGGGATGCACTAACGCATTTACCTCGTTATCACATTAGCACCCTTCCACTTTAACAATACCTGAAGTAACAGATTTGTTATTTCAGGTACTGCTAAAGTAGATTCAGTTCTGTTCAGATTTGTTGGTTGAAGCTTCTTCATTTATTTTGGCATGCTGGTAGAACTTTTCTACATTTCTACAATCTGCACATATTTCTATAAAAATACAAAACTGTTTACGAATTCTTCGTGTGAGGCATCAATGTCTGTCATAAACTCGAAGAGTCAATGACATATGTGCAACCTTAACCGTGACATATGTCTGTCATATGGTCGTACCACGGTCGTAGTTTGTTCCAAGATTGAATTAAGTGTCTTTATACTGACATTTTAATGGTGCACCATATTTCTTACGTCTGCCTAGTTTAATATTACACTTTGTGAAAGATAGTCGGCTCTCACGCACAGAGAGCAACCTAGAAATAATAATAAACTAAAGAAAAAATACGCGACAAAACATACGGGTTTTTAATTCAAATAGAAATGAAATTTATTATAATCTGTTTACGTTATTACTAATTCCGATGAATTCATTTAATATTTATGTAAATACCCTGATTGCACGTGCATTGTCCAATGGATTCAAATGGTTTTAAAGTTTTAAAATTATTAACGAATTAATTTGAAAACTATATTGTATTTTTGTGGACAACTTAATAAATTTAATGAATTTAACAAAATAAATTTATCGCACTTCATGAAATTTTTTTTGAAAAAGAGAAATAATTTCATTTAATTTAACGCTAAATTTGAATATAAATAACCTTTTAAGCGTTCACGATAAAGTAGATTAGTATAATAATAGAGTGTATCAGTTCAGGAGCGTATAATGATAGCGTTTAATCATGAGGCACTTGCCGCAGGAGAGGTAATTTATCCTAATTATTATTTATGCGCTAATTTATCCGTATAATTAAACGCTGTTACACGGCACTAAAATGGAGCGCTTTTACCTTGGGATGATTTAAAAGGATATCGTGTTTTTAGTTTTGCCTTTATGTATCATACAGATGCTCACTTCTACGTGATGACGAAATAAATGGAGAAAAATGATTGCCCAGAGCGTTATTATTAATTCCATTGAGATGTGCAGTAACATCTAGTGATATTAATTGATAGTTTTCTTTTGTTCTGTCTATTTGGTTTAATTTTTTTACGAATTCATAGGAGTTTTTTATTGAGTGTCATTTTTTTCCTATACTTTTTGCGACTATATTATAATAGCAGGAAAGATACTCAAGACTTACCGAAACAATACAACGTTCACCGGCTATAACAAGACATGGTAGCCTAACCTAGCAGAAATGGAATGAAGGCTGTCATGTCAACTGTCGTCATATCAATAACCCGTATTTTGAAACTATGTATAAATTGTTTATGTATTTACTTCAATATACTGTTTTGAGAATGTTGGTGGAACCTAACAAAACGTTACAGCATTAAAAGTCAGCACGCTTGAAGGTTAATAGGAAAAACCCCGAGAATATTGCCGAGTCGACAGATAATATTGTCAAGTCAGCAAACGATAACGAATTGTATAAAAGAGATCCTCTCAATGTCACCTTAATTCAGCTGTTATTAGAACGCCATTTTGTACGTTGTATTCCGCTATAAACGGGATAATTATAACTTATATGCACAGGGTTATTCACGACTGACGACACCAGAGTATTACAGCTACAGTTTTTGATAGAAGAAAAAATGTTTTACAGCCTGTTCCAAAAACAAAACATATCAAAGTTGTAGGTTTTTAAATAGAATGCCCAATGGTCCTCATTCTTTTCTCCAATATTCTTTCGTACACCTTTAATACTGTGCTGAGTAGCATTATGCCTCTATAGTTGCTGCAGGTTTTCCTATCTCCCCTTTTATATAT